>JASANE010000586.1:0-61119 GCA_030248225.1 Trileptium ribeirensis
AAATGTGCAATAGAAACGTGAAAGCTGATTGACAAAACGATGATTCGATCATATTTAGACAGATACCCGAAGGTGAAAAACTAAAAACCGTGGCGAGGGAGAGGGTTCCGGACTACTGCCCTTCCTCCACCCCGATGGTTACGCCCTTGATTCAATGCACTTCATCGTTTCAGCACCTTCGAAAACCTTTATAGTGATGATAAATGCTTATTACGCTTTTATCGGTAAAATGTGATATGACAAGGGTTCAAACACGTCCTTTTGAGATACCATTTTCTGTCCCTCCGACAGTAATAAATCTCGTGCAGGCGAATATAAAAGATGTGAAACATTTTTGATATGAAGCCTTGGTTTTGATATATAAATAATTGAAAACGTATTTTCGCTCGGTCACAAAAACGGAGGGTATATACGTACTTTACCTGGTACCATACTCCGTGAATGAGTTACGTGGATCAACCCATACGGGGTGACGGGCCATCCTAGGCTATCATATGCAAAGACCCCATAAAAATATCTTCATTCGCTCCTGAGATATTTATAAAAAACACGGTGAAAAAACCTACTGACGGATGGAGGCGGTAAAATTTATCAGTGCGCATACCAATAAATGCTTGCTGGGCTTGCTCGCTGCAAAACAGTAATATTTTGCTGCTTTTGGTGCCGAAATTGGGGCATTTACTTGTCATTAAAACATTTCAGCTAACACTTTTAATGGCTTAAATAACACAACAAGCCCACATTTAACCGTATATTTTCGAAATATCTTACTTGTCTACTGTGACGAAACATGCAACGACATACCTGAGGGTTTTTCAACAATTGCTTTGCCCATTTCCTTCCGCTAAAATTATAGATATTAAATGTGGAGGCCAGCACGACACAGTCAATGCTAAAGTTCTATGAATGTACAGAAACTTGCCTGACTGGCTAGTCCAAACTTCGCGCTACGGGGCCTCGAAATGGGAGGGTGGGTACGGAGCCTCGAAATGGGAGGGTACGTACGGGGCCTTGAAATGGGATGGGAGGGTAAGTACGGGGCTTCGGAGAAGGGTATGGGGCCTCGGAGAAAGGTATGGGGGCCTCGGTGAGGGGTACGGGGCCGCCCGCTGGGAGTGCGTAAAAATTTTAAGTAACAATCGGCAAAAATAGGGTGGAAAGTGGCAAAAACTTAGGTAAAAGAGATAAAACATGGGGGATTACGAAAAATCCATAGCAAATTGACAAACATAGAGGGAGGAATATTAAATTACCAAAAATTTCTGAAATTCACCTCCGCACAATCCCCCGAGGACCTCGCCAAGAGCATCTACTACACCTAAGTCGACCGACCTTCTACACCTATGCACATGTTGTATCGAATTTAGACATTTAGCGATGAACTGGTTCGTGGGAATACATAGTGTAAACTGAAATATTAACGTTGCATGTTATATAATTTCATTTTAGCTTACCATAACTCTTGGTCAGAGCGCACGATGATATATTGTAATAAATGATTACGATTGCGCCCGGTGTCTGCATCGATTCGCAAAAAAAATGTAATTAAAAATTTTTTCATATTTTTCACACTGGTAAGGACGTTGTCGGCATGCTACTCCTATGTACAATACAGGACATACCGTATACACCCTTCTTTGGTTGGCTATAAAGATCATAGCCAGCTACAAGAGACAAAAATCTCTGGCAACCATGCGTTAGGTTTTCTAATCCTTTCCGGGTGGTTCTAGGAAACATTAGTCGCTAGCACCAATACATAACAAATTAAAATCTTTTAAACTGTCCGTAAAAAATTTTGTCTCTTATGGTTGGATGTCAGAAAAATTTATCTTATTCGGTTAAGTGTATGAGACAAAAATTTCTAGCCATAGAGGAATGCAATCTCTTACAGCTATCGATAATATTGATTTATATATATCTTTGGCAAACAGCCATTAGAGCAATTTCTAAATGTAATCTATACGAAACTAAAATATCTATAACAGCCAGCCGTAAGAGATTTTTGTCTGTTACAGGCGGCTGCTAAAAATGCCGGCATTTACACAAATTTTTCCGTGGAACCTGCATATGGTTCGTCATCCATTTGCCAGAAATAGTAATTTTTCAAATTTCGGCATGTGTTTTGCTTTAGATTGAGTGGTTAATAGGTTATCAAGCACGCTCGATACGATACCTTTACTAAATATATTATACCTTTCAATGAGGTTTCCAGGGTTTGATGTCGAGGAACCCGATCTTAAAATTGTAGTCTGTTTACATTTGTTTCGTTATGTATTGCGTGCAGGAAGTCTATATATAGATTGTTCTGAACTATAAATACGATGGTTTGGTTACCTAGAGTAACCAGCACGAACCATCTTATTACCCTTTCAGAGGTTTTCAATTTGTCCAGGGTTAATAAACCTGATTTCCAGAATTATTTAGTATGTCTTCCGTAGTTTGGTCATGTATTGCGTGCAGGGCACCAAGAATGTTGTATATATTGGTTTTCCGGTATGTCGGATACGATGCTTTGGTTACCTAAAGACCAGCACGAATAAATAATTTACGTTTTTTTCAGTTGTTTCCAATGGGTTTAGGATTAACGAGGTTTTAGGGTTTACATTGGGTTCAGGGTTCCAGCGGTTTTAGGGTCACATATACAGCAATCTCAGCCTGTCACATGTGATTAGACAGGATGTTAACATATAAATGAACAACGCTAGCTCCGTTTCAACCTCGTTCGCTAGATCTAGTGCTATAAAATACCGAAAGAAATATTTAAAAAAGTTTCAGAATTTAAATACAAAGTCAGTGCTGCTTTGATTTAATTTCTCTTGAAAATAATCTAAACTGTTGTAAAAAATAGAAAGTATTGCAATCAATGTTTTTAAACTGCATGCTGAACTTGTATTGGTCTTGGCTTTAAATGTTAATAGTATCATCATTAGCTACCATTTCATCTGCATCATCATCATTTATTAACGTCAGTGTTTTCTTTTTTTCAAGAGGTCACGGGCGGTCACCCCATGACTTCGCCGCATTCCTCCACTTTTTGCGATCTGTTGCATCTTGGACATTAAGCCCAAGTCTCTGGTAGTCACGCAGCATCATCTCTTTCCACGTCATCATAGGTCTTCCTCGTTCCTTCTACCATCCGCATCCAGTCCCCATGCCCTGGCCAGTGGCTCTTGATCGTCCTCCCTTCTGAGCACATGCCCCAGCCATCTCAGAGCACTCCTTTTCATTTCCTCCATGATGTTCTCTCTCAGGCCTAAGCGTTCCGTCAACTCTTTGGTGTTCTTCCTATCAACAAGTTTAACCCCACACATTCTCCTAATCATCGCTTGTTCAGTTCTCATAATTTCCTCCTCAGTAGTTCTTATACACCACGTTTCCGCACCATACACCATTGCTGACCTAACACAAGCCTTGTAGATCTTCCCTTTCATGTTCATGGAGAACCTTCTACCGCATAGCACTGATGAAAGCGCATTAAATTTCAGTCATCCGCATTGGCAACTTTTTACCACTGACACCTCAGAACCTCCGCCACTGTTAATTGTGTCACCTAGATAATAGAACCGATCAACCTTCTCAATTTTACTCATGCCTTCCACTTCATCATCACCATGTTCATCTCCTTTCCTACACTTCTGGCATACCGTCCTCCCTTCCATTTTCCTGGTCACTCATCGTACTCTTATACACTTTGCATGAATCCATTTTTGGCACTCAATACGTTGAACCGCATTCGCCATCACCCTCTTCCCACACACATCTAAGGTAGATTTCACCACCACTTGCCTTCAAGATCTTTGTTTTTACCACATCCACTTTCAAGCCTTTGTCTTCAAATGCCCTCTTCCATTTGATGAAATCTTCTTCTAACTCCTCCATTGATTCCGCCAGCAACACTATCTGCATACAACGTATTTAGAAACACATCGTTTCGAGCCAATTCAGAAAGCACATCAACAACTGTAGCAAACAGGAGTGGTGACAGTACTGATCCCACACCAACATAAAAACTATCTGACAACTGATCACAACTTTTCACTTTCGTTCGGGCTTTCTCGTATAGCTTCATTACACTCTGCACAGGCCCTTCTGGAACCATCCTTTTCCTGAGGGCCCATTCAATCGCGAGCCTTGGAACCCTGTCAAACGCCTTCTCCAGATCGACAAAACACATAATACAACTTTTTCTTCTTTACAATATGACATTCTTGCATTCTTCTAACAATAAAATGGCATCTGTTGAATTTCTGCCTGGCATAAATCCAAACTGCATACTATCAATACCGATAATGCTTCGCAACCGGCGTTCAACCACTCTCTCAATCATTTTCATTCCGTGTTCCAGTAACTTCACTCCGCGATATGAACCACATTCTGTTACTTTTCCCTTGCCTTTGTAAGTAGGAACCAAGGTACTCACCATCCAGTCTTCCGGTATACTGAACCCATTCAGTACTTGGTTCGCAACCTGCTGAAGCATTTCTTCTCCATGTTTCGATGAAACGAGATGTTCCCGCACAACTCCAGATGGTCCACCAGCTTTGTGACTTTTCATGCTCCTCAAGGCTCGACTAATTTCTACTTTCGTAACCTACCCTCAATTCTTTCAACGTTCACCACACCATCCCAATCATTTTCCTGGTTCATGATACTTTCTATGTGATCTTTCCAAACCTTGGCTTTCTCAGTCTCATCAAAATGAATTTTGCCCTTTTTGTCCTTGATACAAACACATGCATCAATGTCATGTGCCTCCTTTTTCATCATTCGGATCTTAGTAAACATAGTTCCCATTTGATCTCTCCAGCAACTCCAGCTCCTTCTCAGCTTCTGTTTTCATGGCTTTCGCAACTACTTTCTTAGCCTTTTTCTTGCTCTTCTTGTAAGCTTCTTTATTTTCTGTGGATTTGTGCAATATCCACTTTTTAAAACACTTTTTTCTTTTCATTCAGAGATTCCCTAATATCTTCATTCCACCACGGGGTTTCTCTATGTTGTGTTGGTCCTTTGCTGACTCCACATACTTCTTCTGACGCCCGTAGAGCGCAATCTTTATACCTTTCCCATACATCATCCCCTGAGCTACTGTTCCACAACGTATCCATCTTCTTTGCAAATTGCAATCTGATTCCCTCTTGCTTCAACTCCGATACTGTAATCCTTCTCTTGATACTTTTCTTTTTCCTTGTAACATCTAAACCGCATATTATGTCAGCCACCACCAAACTGTGCTGCAGCTCTCCAGGAATAACTTTGACGTTTTTTATGTTTTTACGCCAACCCTTGCTTGCTAGGATGAAATCGATCTGTGTTAATACATCACCAGCAGGGAATAACCGGAACCGGAACCAGCAACCGGAACCGTCCATTTAAACCGGATCCGGAACCGGAACCGAAAATTGGTCTTCGAAAATTATATATAGTAAAACAGATGAAGGAAGAAATGAAGGTATAGTGGATTTAAAATGCATTAAAAATAACTTTTACATTAAACTTAATGTTTTGCGATGGTATTATTGCCTTTCTGAAACTTTAAAGAGGCTCAGGAAGCTAATAATGTTTATTTATCGACCAAATATGTCGATTTTTGGACACCCAGAGCAAAAAATGCCTTGCACTATACACCATTCATTGCGTATACTGCGTCAAATCGAATATGCTTACAAACCTTGGAGCGTAGAATACACACTTTCGCTCTGTCTCCAGTCGCCTTCCTTTACTAAACATACGTTTGTTACATGTTCTTCTGTAGGAATCTTGAAATTATTGGTTTATATGATTCTAAGAGAAAATAATAGATAGAAGCGCAGGGAGTAACCGTAATTCCGGTTCCGGCGAAAATCGTGTTCCGGTTGCGGTTCCGGCAAAGGGCAAAAACCATACCGGAACCGAAATTCCGGTTTAAAAAATTTTGTTTGAAATTTTCCACGTTTTTTGCTTCATCCTGTAATCCAAACATATGTAATATATTATACAATGATCAAGCTCCAATACAACCAAGCAAAAGATAAGATTAACTAACCAATTTGCGCTGTGAAACGTAAGTAGGGCACATAATTTGAGCAGGAATTTTTCATAATAACCTGCAGGAGTTTGTTAACAAACCCAGGTCGATGCTTGTAGCAGCTATTTTACACATCCAGAAGTCCGTGGGATACGGTTAAATTAAACCGGTCCAACTCGGTAACAGAATATGGCTTACGCAGAAGTACTTAGGGCATGCTTGGCTAACATAAATTGCGTCAAGCACCCGCCAGTGCGCTTGTAAACTTGGTAAATCAGTCTAAATTGAAGTAAACTAGCATTATCTGCAACGCAGCTAGAAACTGCTTTCTTGGCACTGAACTGTATTTATTGAAACTGTGCGAGCAGTATCACAGTGTGTCTCATTTATAGCATTCTAATTAGAAAGTTATCATCATTATGATCTAACTGACGGGCACTGTTTGTCCAACGCTAGCCTAAATAGTGTCTCTGACCACTGATCAGAAAATTACCTTCTATCTATTATTTTATCTTAGAATCATATAAACCAATAATTTTAAGTTTCCTACAGAAGAACATGCAACAAACGTATTTGTAGTAAAGAGAGGCGACTGGAGACAGAGCGAAAGTGTGTATTCTACGCTCCAAGTGTTGTAAGCACAATCGATTTGACGCACTATACGCAATGGTGTAGTGGAAGACATTTTGTGCTCTGAATGTCCAAAAACCGACATATTTGATCGATAAATAAATATTATTAGCTTCCTCAGTCTTTAAAGTTTCAGAAAGGCAATAATACCATCGCAATACATTAAGTTTAACGTAAAAGTTATTTTTAATGCATTTTAAATCCACTATACCTTCATTTCTTCCGTCATCTGTTTTACTATATATATATAAATTTCTAAGACCAGGTTCCGGTTCCGGTTCCGGATCCGGTTTAAATGGACGGTTCCGGTTGCTGGTTCCGGTTCCGGTAAATTTCGGTTCCGGTTATTCCCTGATAGAAGGTATATAATTTTCTGATCAGGTACACTGTTTAGGCTAGCGTTGGACAAACAGCGCCCGTAACTTAGATGATAATGATGATAACTTTCTAATCAGAATGCTATAAATGAGGCACACTGTGATGCTGCTCGCACAGTTTCAATAAATACAGTTCTTTGCCAAGAAAGCAGTTTCTAGCTGCGTTGCAGATAACGTTAGTTTACTTCAATTTAGACTGATTTACCAAGTTTACAAGCGCATTGGCGTGTTCTTTGAAGCAATTTATGTTAGCCAAGCATACCCTAAGTACTTCTGCGTTAGCCATGCTCTGTTACTGAATTGGACCGGTTTAATTGAAACGTACCGCACAGACTTCTGAATGTGTAAAATAGCTGCTACAAGCAACGACGTGGCTTTGATTTGTTAACAAACTCCTGTAGGTTATTATGAAAAATTCCTACTGAAATTATGTGCCCTACTTACGTTTCAAACGGCAAATTGCTTAGTTAATCTTTTCTTTTGCTTGCTTGTATTGGAGCTTGATCATTGTATATTATATTACACATGCTTGGGCCACATATGAAGCAAAAAACGTGTAAAATTTCAAACAAACTTTTTGAACCGGAATTCCGGTTCCGGTATGGTTTTTGCCCTTTGCCGGAACCGCAACCGCAACACGATTTTTGCCGGAACCGGAATTCCGGTTAGTCCCTGATCACCAGTTATAAGTCACCTTCCTTCGGTTTTTAAACCAACTATTCACAACCAAATTACTCTGCATGCAACATTCCAGCAATCTCCTTCCCTCTTTAATCCGTGTTCCGATACTAAACCCACCATGAATCCCTTCAAAGCCGTGTGCTTGTGCTCCAATATGACCATTAAAATCATCACCAATAATCACCATGTCATTCTGCCCAACCAATGTCAATTCATCTGCAAGATCGTCATAAAAATGGTCCTTCTCCATCTCAGATAAACCCGATTGGGGCACATAGCAACTGATAATCCTTAACACTTGCTTGCCCTGGGCCAATGTTACTGCCATTGTCTTTTTGCCTTTTCTTCTCACCTAGATCACTTCTTTGCCAATTCCTCCCTTATCAGTATGCCAACTCCTCCACTTCCACCACCCTCTCCCCCAAAACTTAAACCGCTTGTCTCTCGGGTCGATAAACCTGGCTGGGGTTCCTTTCCATCTCACTTCCAGCACACAACATATAGACACCATCCTTTTACACAGCTCCTTTGCCATCTCAAAGCTTCTGCCAGCCATCGACCCCACATTGCACGTTCCCATCCTGATATCTCCACCATGAGCTAGCTTCTCGCGAGTTTACGGCGATGTTCCCGCGCGTCGCCTATGGGGTACGCCCTAGCATTGTTGAAATTCTTTCTTGCTGTCATTGGAGTTTTTGGAGCAAAATGATTTTATTCCCGGATGTTCTTCCTGTCGCAAACCACCGTTGTCGGTCATGGGCATAGCCTTTGCCTCAAGAAGCAAAGCCTACAAGGCAGCAGGTGTGGATGACCATTGGCCCAAACGAGTGGGCTCATCTGGACTTTGGCAGGTCTTGTTTTAGTCCTGCTGGGGTACCACACACCCTCCTCACCAAGCAAGCCTGGTGGGAAGACGGTTTAGTCGCCATCCACCCGACCATTAAACAGCTAGTACTGGGTCACATGTTAGCCAGTAGCAGGTTTTACCCGACCTGACTCAAACCTATAGGCAGGAGTTGACTTTTTATCGTGCTTTGTCACCCACTATCCACCACTAACGCGGGGGAGGTCGGACTTTTTGTCGTGGTTTGTCGCCCACTAACTCGTGTGCCGGTTATAGCCCCAGCGTTTGGCTTTCGCTAACCACTTGTCATCGAGGCATTTCTTTGGCATTTTGTAGGGAGTAGAGCTGAGCATCTCTAAACTCCATCCAAAACGCCACTAGTCAGAGCTAGTATAAAATTTGGTGTTGTAAACAGAAGTTATTTGAAATCGACATCACATCGTTTTTGAAACGGAGCAATTGAAACGAGCAGAGTTTTCACCTAGGGAGTCAGTTGGAAAACTCGTAAAAATTTCTGTTTTGTCTATTGTTGGCATTCCTAAGTCATCTTCGAATGGCTGGATTTCGATAATATTTTTATTCGACAGCAAGTGATGACGATTGCCCTTTCGCTGAACGCGAATATCTCCGACCCTATTTTCCTGGTAAAAATGGCAAAAACCAGGTTGTACTTTGCCAAATCTAGCTATACAGGTACCAGTGTTTCGCTGCCCATATCTCACGCGCGACAAATATAGAATCGGCTCATCGAGATCTACAACTTTGCTGACTACAACTTTTTGTGGAACCACTCCATGGCCGCTGTGGGCCCGAATATGATTCGTCGACCCTTTCCACAAACAGCAAGTTTTCAAATTTCCCAGTCCGTCTAATAATTGAGTGATGAATTTGGATTGAACGCAATAAATGTCAAAAATATACGGACGTTGTCAGTTATGGACTCGAAAAAATTAGCAGCAGGCAACTTTCTACCTTAATTAAGCTTAATTTACAGCAGGAATATTTAATGAAAATATAACATTACTATTGCTGAGGTTTACTTTATTATTGATTTCGGTTATGGACGAATAACAAATTATAAGTTAGTGCTTAACACCATGTCGGTTTCTATTTAGGATCTTGAGACAGGTTCAGTATGTGTAGTTTTCAAATTTTAGATTTCGGTTTTCCATTTTTATAGATATTTTAATTTAAGAATTTTGCTCCCTTAATTTCGTTCTTGCTTTAATTGTCAACCGGTATAATATATTGCATATATAGTATAACATAATGTATAAATACATACCGTTTATTCACAATAAACCAAAGTCGACTTCCGTATATCACATAGGCAAAATTGCTACAGATTGCATTAAACGACGGCACGATGCCTAGCTTTTTAGCGCAATCGAAGTTGACGTAGCACTGGTTTAATTGCTCTGTTGGAGTTGATACCTAAAGCAACAGTTAATTGCAGTTAATACGTACACTGAAATGATTCTGTATAATTTATTATAATAGTTTCTTCCAAAAGAGACTAGTCTCAGTAAATCTCTTATTTCCTGTTGCAGATATTCCAACGCACTTCATTATTAAGTATTATACGGACAGAAATAAATACAAATTTTTGGCGAAGGATTTGGGAAAAATTTACCTTTGTTTCTGCCGGTAGACGTATACATATAAATATACATTTATAGCAGCGAATAACCGGAGCCCGAACCAGCAACCGGAACCAACCGTCCATTTAAAACGGATCCGGAACCTGGTCTTCGAAACTTATACATAGTAAAACAGATGCTGGGCTCTCCAAATTGGCGTGGTGGTGGGCCCCCTGGCATTTTTCGGTTCCCCCCTGGTTCAGAACAGGTGCCCCCGGTTCATGCCCCCTGGCAACATTTTGGGCTCTTCTGGTTCACCGCCTCTTGAAAAATTTTTTGTTTCCAAACGGTCCAAAGTACAAAAAATTTGATCAAAATTTGTATTAAAACTCTGTTCTGAACCCAAAAAATTTAGCAAATTTTTTCAAAATTTGCTTCAAAATAGCTTTTTATCTCGATTAAAAGCGTTTTGCCAGTGTTTCTGACACGATTTTTAACCATTTTCTCTTGGCAAAATCGGGTGCCCCCCGGTTCGGAATTAGGGGGCCCCCTGGTAAAATCTTCAGCGAATGGAGAGCCCAGAGATGAATGAAGAAATGAAGGTACAGTGGATTTGAAATGTATTAAAAATAACCTTTACATTAAGCTTAACGTATTGTAATGGCATTATTGCTGTTTAGAAACTTTAAAGACACTGAGGAAGGCAATGGTGTGTATTTATCGATCAATATGTCGGTTTTTAGACACCCAGAGCAAAATATGAATTTCCACTATACACCTTGCGAATATTGGACGAAACTGAATGTTCTTACAACGCATGGAGCGTAGAATAAACACTTTCGCCCTGTCTGAAGAACACGTACGTTTGTTACATGTTGTTTTGTAGTAAACTTGAAATTATTGGTTTATATGGTTCTACGAGACTAATAGAAGGTAATTTTTCGATCAGTGGTCAGACACTGTTTCGGCTAGCGTTGGGCAACCAGTGCACGTCAGTTAGGTGATAACTATGATAAATTTCTAATCAGATAAATGAGACAGCCTGTGATACTGCTCACACAGTTTCAAAAAATACAGTTCATTGCCAAGAACGCAGTTTCTAGATGCGTTGCAGATAACGTTACTTTACTTGAATGTAACGATGTTTTATTGAATTTTAAGTTTTATTTACTTGAACGATTTACAATGTTTACATGCGCAATGGCTGATGCTTGACGCAATTAATGTTAGCCAAGCTTACGCTACGTGTTTCTACGTAATTTATACTCTGTTATTGAGTAGGACCGGTTTAATTCTATCATACCCCGCACACTTCTGAGTGTGTAAAAATAGCTGCTACAAGCATCGACTTGGCTTTGTTTCCTTAACAGACTTCTGCAGGTTAAGTATAAAATTCCTACTGAAATTACGTGCCCTATGTACAGTTACAATCAGAATTAAGTGCTCAAAAATCGATCCAAGCTTCGTTCGATTTCGATCGTTTGCATTTAAACGAAAATCGATAGTTTAAACGAAAGTCGATTAATTTAACGAATTTCGATTGCGTCAAAATAAAAAAATAATTTAATAAAAAATGTTAGTTCGCGTTTAATTTAACGTGTTAATCTTTTCTTTTGCTTGGTTGCACTGGAACTTGATCATTGTATATATATTACACATGTTTGGGCCACATATGAAGCAGAAATGTGGAAAATTTCAAAAATAAATTTTAACCGAAATTCTGGTTCCGTTATGGTTTTTGCACTTTGCCGGAACCGCAACCGGAACACGATTTTCACCGGAACCGGAATTCCGGTTACTCCCTGACTTATAGTTTAGGCAATATAATAATTCATGTCAATAATAAAATATTAACTAATGTAAGTATAATTATAAACATAAACCGAAGTACAACTGGCGACATGTGAATAGTCTGGAGAGGGCGGCAAGTACTCAAGAAGAGGTAGCTGACAAAAATTTTTGTATAAGGTTGATACGGTGCAAAGCGGGGCCGACATCGCAAAACATACGTGTTAGATCCCAGGTTCATGATTGACTGTGAAGCAACGAAATTACAGCGACGAACATAAATAAAAGCAAATCTATCGCAAACTGACCGCGAAATATTAACAGCTGTTCAAAATATTGCTATTCGCTATTTTATCTTGCATTCGTGAGCTGTTCGCGAATTTCTCGCGAACGATTTGCGAAATATTTTCTTTTACTTACGCCTAAATGTATACTACGTAAGGAGTACCGGTTAAGAATGTTCACTTAATCAGTCGATACGGCTGCAAACATAAAGTAGTCCATCACTGTTAATTATAAAGTTTGAGGTTCCATATTTTTCAAAAGAATATAATTATTAGTTTCCATTACTGATCAACTTGTGGTTCATGAGAAAATGTTCGTACTTACAATGCATGGCTACAGAACCGAATCATTGGCGAAGGGTTCGAACAGCGCTGGTCAGTTGCTATTTGCGAACTTTTCGCGAACCATTTGCTATTATTTACGTGAGTATAATACAAATTTGAAAGTATAAAATGAAAAACAAAATATGCGATACAAAATTTAAAGAGGGTGAAAAAACACAATATTAGAAATGACATTGTTAAAGATGCTTATTAATGATTTAGCTGTTGAATTAGAATGTTTATGGTTACAATCTTTGCTAAGCTTTGCAAGCGACAATACGTCTGTCAAAACCATCGAAGAAGGCACAGAATCTAGTACTCTTATAGGGAAAAATAGTAATTCTTCCCGAATATTTGAATATCTGTTAATCTTTCGCAAACTGTTTGCGAACAGTATCCGCGAAAGTTATTTTGTTTTTGTTTCTATGCGTAACTGCAAGTCGTACCTGCTGTAATTAAATGAATTCAGCAAACCGTACACATTTTAGTGCTGGATGCAGTAAGACAAAGACTGCTATAAAATTAATTACATACAATAATTTATTCAACATTCAGAAAAAAGTTGTGAACTTCAAAAAATTAGGCATGGCAAAGTCTACCATGTGTACGACATAACAAACCTGTGTGAATCGAATCACCAACGCTGCAATGGGGAATACGAAGAATACACTTGCTATCATTTGTAAGCTTAAACAAATTCAATTAAACTATAAATTTATTAAAATAAATCATCGTTGCATATCTATTTGTATAATGATTACAAAAACATTGGAATCCTATTCGCACAGTTCCGTTTTACAAGAGGAATAATATAAGTACGCAGTATTTCGCTCTATATCTTTATCCTAAAAATCATTACAAAAACTTTACTTGATGCCGTTGCGTATAACTATTATTCGAACGACTCTTCATAATACATGGGTTCCATTATTGTTAGGGCTGAGCGAAAGAATGTATGTTATATACTAGAAAGAAAAAATTGCATGTACGGGCAAGAAAAAATACAAAATACAGTTGTACCGTTCGACTCAACTCGACGAGCTGGATCAGAAAATATCCATTTGGGCCTATCTGACAAGAATTTTTTCGATTTTTTTTGGTCCCCAATGGAACCCAAAATTTTCGAAAAAAGTTTTCTCAATAATAATGTGTATAATTTTATATCATAATTCGACCGCACTGACGAGCGGAGCCGATTAGGGGCAAAATTAACTCAATCGGTTCACAGGTTAAGAACTTATTTTCTTCAGTAATTTATGTGAAATCGTAAGCCTAAAACTGGGAACTTAGGCACGTCTATGCTATTAGGCCTTCGCTCGCTGAATTTATAACAACTTGCCTGATCAATTTGCCTTATCATGTTCTTTTCTTTGTTAAAATTTTTACCCAAAGTTCATTGTATTTACATCGTAATTTATTAACACTGTTTCATCCAGTTTATTCAATTACTATATTTCTGAATGCGACTAAACATGCACGACTCATGTTCACAGTCAAAACACCCGCGAATTCCTGTTACGGTGTATATTCTGTAACTGACCTGACAGTGCGACGGTGTTAGTAACGACTTCAGCATTTCCACCAACGCAATTATTAAACTTGGTATTAATGCATTAATAAACATAGTGTAAAGAGATCAGAATCGCTAAAATTTTTTTCGACAGATTTACGTCCAGAATGCCACAAATAAAAACCATCAGTAGTAGTATTACAGAAAATAAAATATCTGTGAAATTCAAATCTATAAATATGTACCTGTCATAAGCCGTTCTATGCCGTGTTTCAATTATTTTGTTAACAGCAATACCCTGAAATGTTAAATCAAAATTTGATGAGACTTACTGCGTACAGTATTACCTAAGTAAAACGACCGGAAAGTATAAAACTTTCGGCTGTATGAGAGCAAATATGGCGTAAAAATTACAATTGAAGTTTTTTAGATAACATTTTTCTGAAGAGAAAAGTATAAAAGCAGTTTCTTTTAATGCTACGCGCACTATAACGTTTTACAACAAAACAGACAACAGCTGCTAAGGATGGGTCATAAGACCAAAAACAGAGCAATACAACTTTCAGCAAAGAACAAAATTCGCCAGCTATACAGCACTTGCTAGATATGACTGTCATGCTTCGAACTAACGAACATCGATTACAAACCGAGCAAAGTTTTCCGTGTGCGAACAAGAATCGAACTTCAAAATGTTCTAGAACAAATGAAAAAAGGGGCGTTAAAAACATTGAACAGATTTCGATCGCCTTTGGCACACAACTTAAAATTTCTCGAAAAACACTCGTTTTTGTTGAGCACAATAACTACCGCTCCGAAAAGTAGGATTTTATGGTTTTGGGCTATATATAAGATACAAAAGTTGAATATTCTCACATCGCACATCGAACACGAAAATCGACTCCAACAGGCATTATCATCATACTCATGAGCATAAAGCAGCAGTCACTTACAATAGTAACAAGATGCTTCGCAGGGACTGTAAAATCTTGAAAATTTTCCAAGGCCCAAAAATTGAGTTAAACCTGTCTATCTAATTTCACGTTAAACATAATTATGTTCATAACATAATACAATACAATTTGAATAAAAAAGTGAACCTTGAGCATTATTACATAATGGAAAGGTCTGTTTGTCGGTAAATATTATACCGAAAACATGCACAAATACTAACATACAAAATTTAGTAATCTCAATAAAATCGTTATCAATATTATTGTACACATTAAGACCCAACGTCCCGGTTTCACTCAGAGTTGTTATGATGACAACTAGGGCTTTGTGTCACATTATTATAAATTAATATTAGTGTGAAGAGATAACGGTAGAACATTATCCTAGGACAGAATGCGCTGAAAATAAGCCATTATAAAAACTCATTACAAAAGAGTCAAGGTAATATTAAATTTTTTTGTTATCTAAACCTGATTGTTCCACCCGTGCTTGTGAACTGGTGGAAATACGTACAAAAACAGTACTTGCTAGAAATTAGTGCTGTCCTTTCATTCGATGTTCGCTCCATAAATTGCAAGTTTTTTAAATAGTTCGATTTTGGTCGAGACTTGTTCGAAATTTTTGGCGCACATTTTTAAAATACTTTTGAGGGCAGCTCGACAGTAAGAAAATTTTGTTCGAGCTCTGTTCGATGCTCGTTTGTTCGAAGGGCGACAGTCATTTCTGGCGAGCACTTAGGTATCCTTTCATAATATGCAAAATTTCAATCCCCTTCCAACATAAAATTTAGCCATATCCACAGATCTACTCCTAAATATTATGCAGATATATGCTGCAATAAAATATACTTAGTATGTATCCAAGTATAGTCATGACCAGTCACGATGGTGAAGTGACGGCTTTATCTATTCTGTGTTTATTAATGTTATTATTCATGTGGCACTAAATAGTATAAGTTTTTGTCTTATTTTTCTAAAATAGTTTGCTCTAAATCCTGGTAGCGGCTTATACAAAGATTATGCAGTGTGTGCGTCATGTAATACAGAATCTGCCAAAGTGATAAAAGGAAGTCACAGCCGAATGGCTGTGTCAAAAAATCTAGTCTTTCGATTGTGCTCTGGTAAAATAATGAAAGCCACAATACTGAATTACAGAGTTTTGGCAAAGGTGTAAGTTCTCAGATTTCTTTACGACGCCGTAATGCTCTGCTTTCATTGCATTGTATGCGAAACACTTATGTACTTACCTTACATGCGAACTAAATGTTCGCCATTTGATCTAACGTTTACATTGGACATTATCGTCTACCGTCCTGCGAAAAGTGGGGGATAACTTCGGCGGCCCCCTTGTTCATTCTCGGGAGAAATTTCAAAGTTAGAGAATAATTTTGTTTAATTAGTATTTCCATATTTTGAGGTAGTTTTACTGCCGTGATTATATTTTCAAGCTATAAAACGACGATTTAGTATTACAAATAGTGATAATTAAACTTTAAAAAACATTTTGTATACAAAAAACATCAATTTTCAGGCATAAAAAATTTTGGATTTGGTTGAACATAAGGGGCTTAAGCCGAGTGGGGGGCCGATAGGGGAAGATCTCTCGAACATAGGCGATATTGAAAGTGAGTACCTCAACGTCACTGTGGGCACAAAAGTTATGCGAGGACATATTACAAGTAATGACAGTCAGCGAGCCAACAGTGCTATAAACTGTTTCGCGTAGCCTCAGAACCAACGTCTATCAAGTGGCAGTTCTTTCTGGCTGGCATTGTAAATATCGACGGTGATTACAATATCGCTTTCAACTATCATTTTTGGTCAGAATGGTGATAAAAATGGTTTACAAAGCGTAAGACATAGGTGTCACTGCTTGTGCTATTAATTTAATCAATTTCTTAAGGGCACTGCTGCTGTAGGGTGTTTTTTCGAAATAAACTCAGTTTCAAAACAACGAACAAAAATGAAAATCCGCCTATCCGATAAAATATACGAGTAGAATTCGAATAAGTAGAACAAAATTTGAAATTTATCAAACAAAGATTATCGACCAAAAGAATGAAGCATTTGGCAAGTACTTGTATGTGTCGATCTTAGTACTCACAATAGAAATTTACAATATACACAGAACAGTTACAATAAATTCATTAATATATTTTAATGTGCTGCAATATTGGGAATGTAAATTTACCCGCAAATTCCCTTCAATCTTGTCTAATATACACTCAGTGTCCGACGAGCATGCAGAACCACGACGCTGTGTTGGAGGACTGTTTC
Organism: Trileptium ribeirensis; assembly: GCA_030248225.1. NCBI lineage: Eukaryota > Metazoa > Nematoda > Enoplea > Enoplida > Thoracostomopsidae > Trileptium > Trileptium ribeirensis. The sequence goes on from JASANE010000586.1 coordinate 17,250, forward strand.
GATCAGGTGACAAACCGGTAGCTGTTGGTACACACGGTAGATGTATATCCGAAGCAGCCTCTACCGTTTTCATGGCGCTGGAGCTATCGCCGAACGCCTGTGGTACACCTACAAAAAATTAGACTGAACTTACTAGACGTCATAGAACGGATCATGATAGACGCTACAACAGTAAATGCCGCACGAGGGAGCTGCATGTTACCAATACGTCCATGCAATAGTAATACCGGAGCACTGTTTTACTAATAAATTAACCACTACTGGAAAAGAATTTGTAAATTTAAAAAAGTTAAAAGCTTAAATTAACTGCGCAGCTACGTGCTACCGCTGATGCATATGTACATGCTGCTATATGTGATTGGGTCAAAATGAATAAATTATTCAATTTTAAGTGTACTGGTTGAAACGAGCATAGCGACAAAAAATGTCTCTAGCAAGAGTGGTAAATTTTGCCGTTATCAGTGTCTGGGTTTTTGGTGACACGCATAATTCAACTTGGACTGGGCCATTGAATCATACGAAAGACTCTACTTACGCCTTTCAGATGGACAAAAACCTATTCGATCATCTTCAAACAGAAAAAGGCCGAAGGAGCCGAAGGAAAAGTTTCATTTGTGCAACTAAGAAAGTTTTATAGTTCTGTGCCAAGATGCTTTTTTGGGTGCAAGATTTGGGTCAAAGGGTTTTATAATGGGCCCTTGATACCCAAATTAGTGAAAACAATAGACATAATTCCACAACTTCAGCCATATCCGTAAAATTAGGCGAATTTTTAGAGCAATTTCATCTCCCGTGTTGATGCATCGTGCTGCAGTAGCACTGCTGTTAATGTCATTATTTACGCCACAGAACTCCGTCAAAATAAGATTTCAGTAAAAATAGATTTTTCACTGAACCCATGAGACCTAATACACACAAGTACTCCGTCATATCGCCGTAACCGCTCGAGCGACATGGGGATATCGGGCTTGTTTTTGTATTCTTCCACTGTGAAGTAGCACATTGTGCCTTGTTGTTGTCAACATCTACGCTGGATAGTTGAGTCAAAATAGATTTTCAAGTGGCTATGTGGCCCAAAATACGCGAAAACGCTACCACTCAAGCATTAGACTTATTCTGAGCAGCAATGCAGCCCTTATACAGCATTTATCTATACCCTGCGGGGTTATAAGAAAAATAGTTTCAGACGTACATACAGACGCAAATTTGCGTGTTCCGAACTCAGAATTCACCACCTGGGCGATAAGCTACTAGTATGTACTTAACTGACGTGTCCACAGTCCTCCGAAACGTGGAGGGGGAAACTTCGGTGGGCCCCTATGCTCATTCTCGAGGGAAATTTCAAAGTGGGGGATAAATTTTGCTTAAAAATACTAAATATTCCCATATTTTTCATGTAGTTTTACTGCCGTACATGTATTTTCAAGCTATAAGCCGAGACGTCTTAGCATTAGAAATAGTGGTAATTAATTTTTAAAAAACATTTTGCATACAAAAACATAAATTTTAAGACACAAAAAAATTTTTGATTTAGTTGAACTTGAGGGCCGAGTGGAGAATTTGGGCGGATATGGAGAAAACCTCACGAAAATGAAGGATTTGGAAACTGTGGATCCCTCATCCCCCCACTGTGGACAGTCCAACCCACGTACAATAAAAGTACTGCTAACTGCGCGTTAATCGCTGATCGCCCGATGTTCGTTCGCTAAACTTGTTTTGAAATAGGACATTCCAGCGTACGTACAATAAATGTACTGCTATTTGCGCGTTAATCGCTGACAGCCGATGTTCGTTCGCTAAACTAGCTTTCTCGAAAAGAAAAGTTACAGCCATATTTGGCGTGCTATGCACATTAAGCAACCTTGTGCAGCATAGCCCGCTTGTTCTACGTATTTATTAGCCAACAACTGCGGTTCAACAATTTTGAAATGCAACACGACCTCAAATGAAATATAAAACAAAGTTCAGGTAACTTTATTAATATTTTGCTTATTGCTAGATTAAAATCTGTGGTAAAAGCAATGCTTCATGGTGCGCACATAGAGTCGTTGAATGCATTTTTACGGCTAATCTGCTCTAGATGTCTAAAATCTTGTTGTGAGAGATGTAGAATTATTATCTGCGATATGTATTATTGTATAAAATGTACAATTGGAACAAAGCTTCGAATGATACATACACATATTTGTATGATGACTCCTATTGTAAATCCTTACTCAGCAGGGAATAACCGGAACCGAAATTTACCGGAACCGGAACCAGCAACCGGAACGTCCATTTAAACCGGATCCGGAACCTGGTCTTCGAAATTTATATATAGTAAAACAGGTGATGGAAGAAATTAAGGTATAGTGGATTTAAAATGCATTAAAAATAGCTTTTACATTAAACTTAATGTATTGCGATGGTATTATTGCCTTTATAAAACTTTAAAGAGGCTGAGGAAGCTAATAATGTTTATTAATCGATCAAATATGTCAGTTTTTGGACATTCAGAGCAAAAAATGTCTTTCACTATACACCTTTGCGTATACTGCGTCAAATCGAATGTGCTTACAAAGCTTGGAGCGTAGAATACAAACTTTCGCTCTGTCTCCAGTCGCCTCCCTTTACTACACATACGTTTGTTGCATGTTCTTCTGTAGGAAACTTAAAATTATTGGTTTATATGATTCTAAGATAAAATAATAGATAGAAGGTAATTTTCTGATCAGTGGTCAGAGACACTGTTTAGGCTAGCGTTGGACAAACAGTGCCCGTCAGTTAGATGATAATGATGATAACTTTCTAGTCAGAATGCTATAAATGAGACAAACTGTGATGCTGCTCGCACAGTTTCAATAAATACAGTTCATGCCAAGGAAGCAGTTTCTGTTTGCGTTGCAGATAACGTTACTTCAATTTCATGATTTACAAAGTTTAAAGCGCACCGGCTGGTGCTTGACGCAATTTATGTTAGCCAAGCATAGGCTAAGTACTTCTACGTAAGCTATACTCTGTTACCGAGTTGGACCGGTATAATTCGAACGTACCCCTCAGACTTCTGAATGTGTGAAATAGCTGGTACAACCATCGACCTGGCTTTGATTTAACAAACTCCTGCAGGTTATTATGAAAAATTCCTGCTCAAATTATGTGCCCTACTTACGTTTCACATGGCAAATTGGTTAGTTAATCTTTTCTTTTGCTTGGTTCTATTGGAGCTTGATCATTGTATAATATATATTACATATGTTTGGATTACAGGATGAAGCAAAAAACGTGGAAAATTTCAAACAAAATTTTTAAACCGGAATTCCGATTCCGGTATGGTTTTTCCCCTTTGCCGGAACTGCAATCGGAACACGATTTTCGCCGAAACCGGAACCGGAATTTCGGTTACTCCCTGCTACTCAGCAGTTTCGGCAAACAATTCTAAATTTACCTATGCAATTGCCATCTACGCAATGTATTGTAGTAACCAGCTGATGATGTGCTGTCCATCTATAATTGACGATAATTATTTTGGAAAAGATTTAAAATTTATAGATTGTAAGATGTTCATATTGCACGGCAATTGCAATATTAAAGCAATATGTTGCTGCAGCGTTATATGTAAATTTTACAGAATGTATAGGCAGCGAAAGGCCGCGAGAAAACAAGGTAAAGGTTACAATACGTATAAATACATAAATTCTCTTGCAGTTATTATTATTTGAGATCCTTATGACCTAGTCTGAGTACTGGCGCATTTTTTAATTTTTCGACGATTTTGGGAGTTTTTGCTGACCAATGGAACAGAAAGTTACCGAAAAGTTTGCTCGATGTATGACTTTATATACCTGAATCCAACGGCGCCAATACAGAATTAACTACAAATAAATTATAAATCAACCATCTTTTATGTTATGCATATACAAATAGAAAGCTTTTCTGCTTAAAAGCATTTTAGTATACCAGCGCTTTTTTATGTATAACCTCGTTTTTAATCCAATATGTATCTTCGAATCTTATATGACCGCGAAAACGCCTGATGCAGATATTTTATACAGATTTTACAACAGTTGAAGAATCAGTGGTGAACAATGTACCAACACGCTGTAATAAACGGTAGGACATCATCGCCGCGGTGCATCCCATCAATTTCCTAGTCTAGAAAACGTAGCAGGATTTCTAAAAGTGTCATATAGCACTTTTTAAAAAAGGTACAGATTCTATGGCGGTGTTTCTTAAAGCAAAACATTTGCTGCAGCTGTTTTTATAAAAGTGACAAACTTTCGGTAGCAGTTTTGTAAAAGTGACACAATTTCTGTAGCAGTTTATCCAAAAGTGACACACTTTGCGCAGCAGACTTTTAAAAGTAGGACTGTCTCTGTAGCAATTTTTCTAAAAGTTATACAGTTTTCAGTATGCCAGTCGATAGTGACTGTATTTTCCACAAGGGTTGCGCATAAGATTTGTTGCGTCAAAAAATCAGAAATGGTTGCAATTTTGGAAAAGGAAAATTCAAACATTTAAAAAATATAATGTGACAAAATATTTTGAATGAGATGTCTTTAAACCAAATCATGTCTACTCACATAGAAACCGCGGAAGGTGATTTTTCGAAGGGAATAAAATTACCAGACCTTTTCGAAATGGACTCTAATATATGGTGTGAACAAGTGGAGGAGTGCGTTTTGGGAAGTTGCATGATGGTTACAAACAGATTTGAGGAAATGAAGCGTGATTGAACCTGATGGAAAGCGACGTAAAAATTACGATATTTAAGATCATAAATCTACAGTAGCCATACGGCAGCTTTTGCGATAAGCATTAAAGAATGAAAACATTGGTCGACTAAGATAATTGGAATTAAATGCCGTACGTGATCATCTGGCACCTGTTAGTGAAATAAGCTATGTTAGACCGTATGTTAGAACAAAGTGTAACCCTGCAATGGTCAAAATTCAAGCGATATTAACAAAATAGAGCATAACGAAAACAAGTCCAATACTATAATACAACCGAATTGACCACGACCTCACATGAAAATTACGCAATGAAAGGTAAATAGAAAATTTGTGTGCGATCGTACAAATTGTCAATCACAAACGATTTATAAGTATTTGCCGTAATTTTCAGCGGCGTTCAAAGACGCAAGCATATAACTCTATTGGTGAATTTTGTTATAGCCACTACCTTTTTGCAGTGAATCCACAAAATGCAAAAAACCTTGTAAGTTGATAAATTGTGACTATAGATAAAAAAACGAGCATCACCCGTCAATGGAGCGACAACCGATGGCGTGAACTCATTATGTTGCCGCAGAACACTAAGTGTATGGTTAGCAGACACTAGTAATAGTGAAAGCATTTTGCCAATAAAATATAAGCCGCATTACAATGATTCTATAACAAAATTGACGGCAGCAAATTTGCTAAAAATTAAAGCTAGTGGGAAGCGCAGAGTTACATTCCGAGTAATGGTGGATCCCGCCGAGAGGTCGTATTGCTGGATGTTTGTCGTAGTAGACGTCCACCGACTAATACTGGGATATGATTTTTTGAAAGCTAGGGAGTTTTTAGTCGATTGTAAAAATGATAAGCTGCTCTTGGTTTCGTCATTAAATGAACAAAATTTATGCAATACTATTAATGATAACAGTGTAAAGTTGCCACGTCTCTTAAAAAATAGAAAGCGATTTTTGAAAAATGGAGGCTAGTTTGCTTGTGAAGCATAATATATAACATGATATCACAACGAGTGGAGCCCTGTGTTTCGCAAAATCAAAAAGATTGTTTGGTAATAACCTCAAAGAAACAAGGAAATAAATCACGCAACTGGAAGATCATGGTTGGTATCATTGTCAGGGGCGGGTTTCCATGGGCGACACCTCTACACATTGCAACAAAGCCGAACAGAGAATTAAAACCGTGTGGTAATTACCGTGATTTGGATAAGTTGTACGTCGGGTGGAGGGAACACAGCGAATTCTAATGCCCCGCAAGCAATGCCGTAGACCAACGAGACTCCGTTAACATCAACATTCGTGACGTGGAAAACATTAATGACATTTTTTATCGCTATATGTTGTGAAAGTTTTGATGATACAAGTTGTTGCATAAATTGTTCCAAATTAAACAGTAAATTTATTTGTAATATGGGTCGAGATTTTCACCCCAGTGAGGCCTCATACCCCCCTCCCCGAACCCCGTACCTCCCCCAACGCCCAATACCATGCCACCCTCCGAACAGCCCCTTACCTCACATCCTACCGATGCCCCGTACCATCTGAGGCTTCGACCCTACACCGAGGCCCTGCACCCTTCGCGAAGACCCTATGCCCCGTAGGCCCCATGCTGCCCACTCCCCTCCGAGGACGCGTACCCACCCCCGTTGTTATAAAGATGCGAGTGCACGTAATAATATTCGAACGTAACAACATTAGCAATGTTGTTACAAACAAGTGCTTATGCGTGACAACGCACCCAAGTTGTTACACAGAACCCGCTTTACGTAACAACTCACGAAGGTTGTTATATACTATCGAATGTAATGTTTCCAATACACACGTGCGTATATGCTGACGATGTCGAGTAAGTGCACACATTTCTCTGAGAATGATGCATAACTTGTAAACATTTTACCTATAGAAATTTTTGGTACACAATATTCCCCCCCAGAGCAACTAAATTAAATAAAATTAAGATTAAAAACGAACAATTAATGAAGCTCAACTTTGTTATACAGCCGTAAAAACAAATTCAAGGCAACAAGTCGTGCACTAAACAGGAATGACGTGGAACGTTACATAGTGAGAGGACGTGATAACAGAACAATCAGCACACCCTATTCGATAGCACAAGAAAATTATCCAACCAGACAGTTGTCAAAATGCTTCTCTAAGCCCACCCCCACCCCCAGCATTGACCGCCCTCCCCCGGATTTCAACGCCGTCTAGTTTACTCGTTCAACCTAATAATCCTTAATCCAAAAATGTATATGTATAACTGTAAATAGTACAATCATATTGTGTAGTTTCAACCAAAGCAAGTATTGTCGTAAAGGTCAGTTTACAGGGTGCAGTGAGTTGTAAGCTAGTGGTAGGATGCATTTTTTCTCATTTTGTCGAATTTTCCCATTTTTTATGATAATTGAATTTGACTTTGTCCCCCCACCCAGAAATTTTGGCTCCCGCGATCATAGTCTCCACTCCAATCACGGTTTTGGGCGCCTCTGATTTTGAATCGGGGGCCGGGGGTCCGTAATGTTGAATCATCTATCAGCGAAGGTCCGCGGAGAAGTCAAAGTTACAGTCCCTTTTATTATTGCGCGAAGTTGTAATAATCCTGCCAGAACTGACTGTCGAGTTTCGAACGAACAGAACATCGTACATTTATAAAAGATTATAGAACAAATGCCGAACAACAAGGCAATTATCGAACGGATTTCGAACAACATTAACACTTTTATGAAATTAAAATTTTTAAAACAACATAAAGTTTTTTCATTGTTGTCATTTCAGGCAGGGACCGTAATAAGCTGTAATACAATAATCGAATAAATTTTGATATCAAATATTGTTCAGAATAATGTAATATGGATTTAAGATAAAAAAATAAGCAGAATTTGTGGTGAAAGTATTACTAAGCGTAATATCAAAATGTTTTTAAAAAGTCCGATCGAATACGTCATTCGTCTAAAATTTGTTCATACAACTTTCAGTCAGAAACTATTGCTTAACAGACACCAGTCTGCGCGAAATATAAGGTAGGAAGGGCACAACTGAAAACTTAAAAAAGTAAAATTCCTAACAAACATGCTATAAGCCAAAAATGGCTTGCTTTAGAAATAAATATGCAACACCTAAACAAATGAAATCATAACTGATCAGTGCTGACAGCTATAGAACAAGCACTATAATGTCTCTTATGCAAACAAGGTGAACTTGCGTCAGCCCACCTGCCTGCCTGCCTGGTTTGACTTCGGTTTGCCACAAACCATCGTCAGACAATATGACTAATGACACGCTTGTACTCTTCACGATGCTGGGAAAGATCTCGGATATAAAAGAGCCAGCGTTCTTTCCAGTGGCGCGCGTTGCATCTGAACAGTGACTTAATTGGGTGTATATCCACGTCGTTGAACAAGCGCCGGATCCATGTTTTCCGGACACCTCCCGTCGGCCTCTTCCATGCTCTTGGTTGACAAAACTGGACGCGATGTGGGATTCTATTTTTGGGCATTCTGGCAACATGACCAAACCATGTTAACCTCCTGCTCAACATGTATTGGCTTATCGTCTGTGTTATGCCAAAGCGCTGTCGGACCTCCGCATTCGTCACATGGTCCAAATATGCCGCAGCTATGAGGCAAGCACTGAACAGTTGCTTAGTTTTTGGACAGAAACATAACAGCAGTTGAAAACCCGCTGCCGCGAGATAAATACCATATCTGAATGATTCCTAGATGACGGATATCTTTGCATACTAGTAACTCTATCGAGATTGCAGAACGTAGTGAAGCATAGGTACACCTACGCCTTTTGCGTGCACAGCCAATCAGCTCTCGATAGCATACGTCGATATGTTATATGTGGATATCACACAATACCGCACAAGTTAGAACAAAACTAACACTGGCAATATGTTTCCCATGCCCCAAAAATCAACCCCACACGACGTAACAGTAAAACTAGGAATTTTGGGTCGATAGATTATGGCGGCGCCATACCCCCGTACCCAAAGAAGTATGAATCGCAGAGCAAATTCAACATCAGCAATGAGTTTACCATGCCCGAAAACGCCAAAGCAAAACTTTTCAACCGCCTAAGACGTCGGAACAAATTTTCGAAGTTTGGGTCGAGGAACCACGGGGATGCCGTACCCAAAACCGCATGAACAGGAGCCTTAATCGAAAAACAAAAAGTACACATTACGCATTTATCATTTTACTGTGAAATAAAACTAAGCAGAGAAAAAATTATAAGGTTAAGATAAAAATAAACTTGCTTCCGTGAAAGGTATTAAAATGAGGTAAAAACCTTTATTTTACTCACTGACCCTGAACCTAGGGAGCGCCATACCCCCGTACCCATGGAACCATGGGTCACAGCAACACCAGGAATGAGTTTGCCATGCCTGAAAACCTCCAAGTAAAACTCAGGACGTCAGAAAAAATATTCGAATTTTGGGACGGGGAACCGCGGGGGTGCCATAACTCAATTATTAAACCGGAGCCTTGATCTAAAACAATAAATAGGCATGGACATGTCATTTTACTATGAAATAAAACAAAGCAGAGAAAAATTCGAAAGTTATGATAAAAATAACCTTGCTTCCGTGAAAGGTACTAAAATGAGGTAAAAACCTTTATTTTGTTTTCTGACGCCGAAACATGGGGGCGCCATACCCCCGTACCAATGGAACACAGAGCAAAACCAGCACCGGCAATTAGTGTCTCATGCCGAAAACTCCAAAGTGAAACTTTTCAGCCACCTATGACGTCAGAACCAATTTTCGAATTTTCGCTCCAGGGACCATTGGGGCACCATACCTTAAACCCTATAACTCTAAAATTTTTTCAGCCACCTAAGACGTCAGAACAAATTTTCGAATTTTGGGTCGAGGAACCATTGGGGCACCATACCTCAAAGCCCATAATTCTAGAACCGGAGCCTTAATCGAAAAACAAAAACAGCCATCGCATTTATCATTTTACTATGAAATAAAACTAATCAGAAAAATATTCGAAAGTTAATAATAGAAATAACCTTGCTTCCATGAAGGGTACTAAAATGGGGTAAAATAGGACAAAAAGACACATTCTGACCCCTGACCCCGGAACCAGACCCCGAATCAAAAACGCTCGGTTCACTGTAAATCGACTATGTCGTTTCTAATGATCCCAAGATCATGAAAATCGGTTGTTCCCGAGATATGGTCGATCACACACACAGAGAGACGGAATTTCACCCCTGCAACACACAATCTCCACTACGTTTCACTACGTTTTGACAACTTAGTATTTTTGTGAGTACTAAGCAAACTTATAAGGTCTTGGAGACAATGTCCATCTCTGTGTTCGATCACCAGATATCATATCAAATATTTTTTTCTTAATTTATGTGTGGTGGCACCCCATGAGATTTCTAAAACTAAGCAAGTACAGTTACGTGCAGAAATAAAGCATATATTTCGCGAAAAATAAGCCAACATGTTCGGAAATTTATACTGCATATTACAAATGTAGTGGCAGTAAATATATTATATTACGCACCAGAATTGGATGTACAAGGGCCCATCACTGCACAATCTGTTAGATCAAAATCACTGTGCGAATACGTATTGACAGCGTTATCAAACTGCTGGCATTTTGCCTTCACGCTAGCTTCGTCGGCTCCTTGAGGACCGTTTTCAATTTGCGATATCAGTCTGTAGCGTAACAGTGTTGCTATACATCATAATGTAAGTTCACACATAGATAACTAGTAAATAGGATAGCAGATACTATTATAAAGCACATTGAGCAGCTGCTGTACCTGCTTGATGACGTAAACGAAATACTTGAGTTACAGTGGATGTGCAACCTTGACACCGTTTTTATCACTATTTTAATATGGAAATCATGGCAAATTTATCAAAATACATCGCGAACCTTCGCTGCAACTAAATTGAAAACGCCAAAATTTAGCATATTATAGCACCATGCAGCGTTCAAGAAGTTAACGACATATTGACCATTACTTTAAAAGTAGAGCGCATGTAGAAATGGCCATCGCATTTCGAGCGAGTGGCTCACTCGAGATTTTAAAACTATTTAAATTAATAATTTCTATATTTTTAACAAATTTATTTCGAGCGAGTGGCTAGCAAGTCGAGCGAGGCCTGAGCGAGCGACAGTCATTTTTGGCGGGCACTGTAATAACACCAAAAAATGGATTGAAGCCTGTAGATAGTGTCTCCGTTCGCTGAAAATTTTGATATAAAGCGACTGAATTTTCCACTGGGCATGGAATGGGGAACATGTCGCACAGTCAAGCCGGGGTCTTCAAACTATAAAGAATTTAAAATTCTGTTTTTAACGAAATAACGCTAAAACAGTTAATAAAAATAAGAAAGATTTAAAAGCCATTCAGGTTAAAAGCAACTGCAAATCGCGGTTTTTATGTCAACTCGGGAATGTTTTTATGTGAGGAGCCTAAGTTACTGTTGAAGTCAATAATCCGTTTATTCCAAGCTTCCTGAAGCCTAATCCTAGCTAGAGATGTCAGTATCGGACTAGCATTCGCCAATGGAAGCAATTATTGAGATGATGAAAAAAATCAAAACTACATTAGATAGCAGAGAATGTCTAAACACAGTAAGCATTTCCAAGCACATATTTTAATATCTCTGAATGCGGTAAGCACTGCATTATAACGATAAAAGATATGTGTAAACATTTTATTCGGACACATTTAATATCTGTGACGTTGCTAATATTGGCATATCAGTTTAACCAAGAGTGCTTAAGAGAAGAGCTTTCTATTCGCTTTACATTTATATTCACTGCGCTCAAAAGTAAACCCGTATTAGATGACACTGACGTTTTCGGTCGGAGCCCCATAATTTCTAGGGGGGTCGTTATGCACTCTTGCGGGGGCGGTAGCTCTGACCCCCTCATTTTGTGGAGGGCTGGAGCAGGTCGGATCCCACACTTTTGAGGGAGGTCGGTTGAACCGGTAGTTGCTCATAAACCGAACCCTCTCAAAGCTGGGGAGGGGCTCCGACCTACTTCCCCACAAAATGAAGTGGTCCGAGCTAGCCCCACAAAACGTGGGGGTCTGTGCATGACGACTCCCCACAGAAATGATTGGTGTCAGGCCGAAAACGCCCGTGTTATCCAACAAGGGTAATGCAGGGAAGTGGCATACTGTTAACTAATGCACTCTTGGTTTAACATATGGTTCAATAATACAAAGGGGTAGGTATAGAAACACGGACAATGGCGATAGCTTTTTATTTACTGCTGACCTGTACACAATGGGCTGACGGAGATACCCACAATTTTCAAACTGCCCACATTAGTCAAGTTTCTCCATATTCGCCACCGGAATACGCCATGATGTAGCAAAACCATCACTTATCAATTGCATAACGGTCTTACATGATCTTAGGGTAAGCTAAGGCTTAGGCTTAGTTCATCGAGAACGGCATAACATGCATTTAACTTGCGACCCTAAAAGTTACATAGTCCATAATAATTATTGTATATAGCTTTACCTTAATGGATCGAGTCCCGTAATATCATCCAATAAAGAAAATCCTTTGTCAATATCTGCGGAACGAGGCGTAGGCCGGTCGACGTAAAGCGGTGCAGTATGAAGCGGCGATGAGGCATACGTCATACCTTGAAGGCCTGATATTTTTATTAATGTATCGGTAGCGCACAGTGATTGGTCTTCTGCTATCGAGCCATTCGAACTAGCACTAAAAGAGATTAATTCACCTGCCGCTGGCAATGCACTCTGTTCTTGGTCATGCGGCGAATCATCTTCCAGTGATTCCTGGACAGAGAACTGATTGGACTCCGGCGGTGGCAGATCTGAAAAGGCCAACCGTTATCTTTAACACCTGAGCATTATTATTGCGGTTAAAGTTCGATATGACTGTTTAAGCATTTATTTTCTTTTGTGACTAAGTTTCGACGCCCATTGGTGTCGGCTTAGTTTAGCAAAAGGTGTTACTCAGACTGGTCTGACCGAAACTACAACAGGCTTACAGAGATCCTTGAAATTTTATAATGTAGTTAAAGCGTTGTCTTGTGTTCCGAAACATTTTAGGATACAAGCTAGACTATCACCAAACATAACGTTATACTGTCGTTTACTTCAATATACAGGTTCGGCTTGCAAGAAGGATAAATTTCACAGTGCACAGTGGTCCCATTTTAACTTCAGTCAGAAATGTTAGATTGGACCTTTACAAATTCGAATCATCTTCCACATGACACTTGTAATGGACATTAGTCACCAACAAATGACCCAAGACCCACAGTGACCATCCGAAAAGCCAACCTAGACCTTCAAATTTTGGAAGTGACCGTTACTATACTTAAAAGGGTGAAGTAGCGTAACAATCAGCCATTCTAATAAGACCCTTCGAATCCGTTGAGCAGTCATTCTCCATACGGTCCTGGAAAGCAGCATCAACTTTTTAAGTACGGGTATCATGCAACACACATAAAAGTGTTAGAAAACTTGCATTTAGTGCAATCCTGTATTCTATACATCAATTTTATCCTTTCTATAATAACCGTGTTGATGTCGCAGTGTGAACATGTTTCTGATGGGATTGTTGCATATTACTCTGTTTCGCCATACAAATGAACCCACGAAATCAAGGTCACTTGCCACACGGTAGATTGCTAAAGCAGCCCTCGGTGGCGTGATATGTGCATACCAAATATTTATCAGTGATCGCAGTGTGATAGTGCAGTGTTTGCCAAAATGTGGAAACAATGCCAGAGACTGGATTCTTGGACAAAAGTAGACGTATACGTGAAATTAAACACTGCATGTATTGATTGTACTATCAAATTTAGTTTAAATAGCTTAGATTTAGCTCGAACGGGCATCGACTGCACTATTATGATTCTTCTTGACGGCACTAGTTAAAACAATTATACAATATCGGACAGACATAAAATCAAATCTTTCGTGATTATGTTCACGAAATTTAGCACTGTGCACAATTATAGCTAATCACGAAATTTTGAATTATAAACTGAATAATGCTTTTTCAGTCACAACAGCGCACTTTGTTACGTGACTCAATAAAATATTGAAACGAACTATTACGACACCGAACTTCTTAGAACCGAACTAGCGCTGCTTTAGAACACATTTAGAAAGAACCCAAGAATTCCTTTAGAAAGTTGTTATTTCTTTATAATAACGAAATTTCTTCATAATTTTTAAAATATCGAAAATAAGCAGAACGTATACTAATGTCACGACTTTATAAAATAAACTAAAAACTAAAACGTGTATTAATATGTGAACCTTAAAAATTTCAAGTCGGAAAATGCTAATCTTCGACGGTTTTTCGGTTACAACGCCGGTTAGATAAAAAATTCAGAAAAAATCAACAAGGCAAATATATTTCGGACCCAGATCTGTCGGTATAACAGTTGTATATTTGGCTTCTAAAAAGTTGGGGTGCTGAGGCTCCGTGGCCTTTTGCAATGCCCCCGGCAAAAAAACGGATACCTCTCGGTTGCGGGTCATGGCAAAATTTTTGGCTTCCACCGATAAAACCTCATTCCAGACATGATATAAAAACCTGACAAAATTTTTCTCAAAAATTGACTTCTGATGTTAAAAATTTGATTAATATCGGCAGAAATAGTAGAAAAGTTGGTTTTGGCTTCAAGAGACAGTTTTTTCCTTCAAGAGACAGTTTTTGCACCGTTTCTGAAGCTATTTTTTAACAATATTAGGATTTTTGGCTCTGACTCAAGCCAGGAGAGACCCAGTTTATGCCTCCATGAGAAAATTCGGCGCCACCATTTCCGAACCAGGTGGCCCGGTATACGCCGTCTGGCAAAATTTTTAGCGAATGGACAAGCCAGGTCACAGAATACGGGATTAAAATATTGTTTACGATGAAAAACTAGAAAATAAAGAAAATCTATGAAGTCTTGAAAATGAAAAAATTATTCATAATATGCTTAAGTCGACCACGTCAACCAATATTGCATAAACAACTACAAAAATGTATTCCGTAAAGGTCTCAGTATAACATCGCTGTAACCGATGTCTTCTAAACAGCCTCGAATTAAGGAACAGTTTCGTCTATCCGAAAAGCCACTATTGAAATTTTATAGCATGTTACGGCATACATAGAATATCAGTATATACGACATATCCGAAGTCTCGTATAATATAAAGGATACGAAATCGCATTGGAATATTCTTGGCCATCTCTAGTACTTGTGTACTAATAAAATCTAAGAAATTTACATAAAGTACATATACATTAGCATATAGTGTATATATATATATATATACAATATACATAGTATACTGATAATTTGGCATAAATGGATTTTTCCTTTCATTGCGTTATAACAATATATGTGCATGAATAAACATAAAGGTCTACCAATCTGGAAGCATGGCGCGCTGCGTTCATCATCATTGTCCAATATAAACGAATTTGTGGCCCGGCGAATGCGTTTGCCAATTTTTCTGAAAAAAATAAATCAAGCGGATGTTTTAACACGTTGCGATCGATGCCATTCCGAAAACTATAAAAATAGGTCATCATAATATATTATATCTATATCATATATTATATGTACATAGATCCGTAGCAGTGAATAACCGGAACCGAAATCTGCCGGAACCGGAACCAGCAACCGGAACCGTCCATTTAAACCGGACCCGGAACTTGGTCTTCGAAATTTATACGTAGTAAAACAGATGAAGGAAGAAATGAAGGTATAGTGGATTTAAAATGCATTAAAAATAACTTTTACATTAAACTTAATGTTTTGCGATGGTATTATTGCCTTTCTGTTACTTTAAAGAGACTGAGGAAGCTAATAGTGTTTATTTATCTACCAAATATGTCGATTTTTGGACACCCAGAGCAAAAAATGCTTTCCACTATAGACCATTGCGTATACTGCGTCAAATCGAATACGCTTACAGAGCTTGAAGCGTAGAATACACACTTTCGCTCTGTCTCCAGTCGCCTTCCGTTACTACACATGTTTGTTACATGTTCTTCTGTAGGAAACTTGAAATTATTGGTTTATGTGATTAGAGAAAATAATAGGTAGAAGATAATTTTCTGAACTATTTAGGCTAGCGTTGGACAAACAGTGCCCGTAAGTTAGATGATAATGATGATAACTTTCTAATCAGAATGCTATAAATGAGATACACTGTGATGCTGCTCGCACAGTTTCAATAAATACAGTTCTTTGCCAAGAAAGCAGTTTCTAGCTGCGCTGCAGATAACGTTAGTTTACTTCAATTAAGACTGATTTACCAAGTTTACAAGCGCATTGGCGGGTTCTTGAAGGTATTTATGTTAGCCAAGCATACCCTAAGTACTTCTGCGTTAGCCATACTCTGTTACCGAATTGGACCGGTTTAAATGAAACGTACCGCACAGACTTCTGGATGTGTAAAATGGCTGCTACAAGCAACGACATGGCTTTGATTTGTTAACAAACTCCTGCAGGTTATTATGAAAAATTCCTACTGAAATTATGTGCCCTACTTACGTTTCAAACGGCAAATTGCTTAGCTAATCTTTTCTTTTGCTTGGTTGTATTGGAGCTTGATCATTGTATAATATATATTACATATATTTGGATCACAGATGAAGCAAAAACGTGGAAAATTTCAAACAAACTTTTTAAACCGGAATTCCGGTTCCGGTATGGTTTTTGCCCTTTGCCGGAACCGCAACAGGAACACTATTTTCGCCGGAACCGGAATTCCGGTTACTCTCTGATCCGAAGGTATGTGGATCTATGGTGTTGACATGTGGATGTATGTGCAACAAATGGCAGTGTTTAAAAAGATCAGCTATTGTAACACGGAGAGTTTGCGGTTCGGCAGAAACCTGACTGATGCTTGCTGCAAACACTACAATGCTGGGCAAGCTTCATGTGCATACGATGCATTATGTGCTTTATTAAATTGAACGAAGCGAGTGTAACTTTCTTCACAAGAGAAGTTAATCGAGCAAAAAGATTTTGTCACATCCACAAAACATCATGGGATTGATGTATTTATAATTATTTTGTTTTTGCAATTATAGACATGTGACGGTATCAAACTGCTATTCCTTTTGTGGTTTGGTGACAGAAATTCATAACACCGATGGCAACCGATTGCGTCGTCAACTTGGTTGTTTTGAGTCCCAATATTTTAGATAATCACAACACTTCATGAAGTTGCCCATCGAAAAATGGAGGGCACTGGTATAGAATCAGCTGATATAGAGCTACCATACAGCTTTTTTGTCATTCACTAGTTTTGTCAGAGGAAAATATTTTCGGCGAAGGTTTAAAAACACCCCGGAAAATCTTTTTACAGATTCCATTGCTTGCTGCAAGTGACCGATGAACGTTTAAGACCATGTCACGCTTTAAACACGTTGGCTTTATAATTCTTTTAAATCAACAGATCGAGAAATTTTGAATGTTTAAGTGGTTTTGGTCAATGAAAGAATTTTAAAATAATTACTCGAATAAACGATTGTATCAGTTAGAGACGTTCATTCTTGTTAGAAAAAATAATGTGCGTTTTAAAGCTGCTTAAAGCGACTAACTTTGGCACCAATGTTATGGGGTGGTTCTGTTACAACAGGTTAAGCACTGACACTCCACTTCACTCGCTATTTATTTCCGCGAAATATTACGAAATCTAGTTTTATTAACAGTTAGATTAAAATGAAAAGATCAATAAATTAGTAGAAGCAAGAACCATTGTGCAATCTTCCAATCACAGCACGATAAAAATCCATGCCAAGCATAATTAACTCAAAACCGTGAAAATATTCGAAATTAGAAAACATCTCAATACATAGTTAGTAACAACTATACAATTATCCTGAGTTGCATGAATCGTAACCTATAATAAATTTAGCATGATTCAATACTGTTACACTCCAAACCTGCGAACACGAACCGAATAAAAAAAACATTGTCAGCACGTTGCCTTCATATTACTGTATCAGACTTTCAGCGATAATAATTTACTAAATGTCGCAATTTGATGTCAGTTGAATAGAGTGAAAAATATAAGAAAAGCTGAAAATATTTCACAACCTCACAGAGTTGTAACAATACGTACATTATTGCTGTGCTAACTTCACTGTATATACTGATTGATTGCCTGAGAAACCTCGACGCTAAAATGTTGTTTCACAAAATCAGCGTAATAGATTAAAATATTCTCGTACTTGAATATGGTCGGCATAGCAGTAACCTCGCTCAAGACCAAGAGGCCGCAGACGACAGCTAATTCAGCGACAATGGGAATCCAGTAGTGGTCTAAAAAGTAACTTTACATACGTCTACGGAAAGCACACTTACGGACACAAGCAATAAAAGCAAAGTTTTCGATAATCGTTCAAGAAAAATTCAACAAAAGTACGCGAAAAATTTATAGCTGTTAAATTTCTATTCGAAATTCACATGAACATGCCAATATTTTGCGAACAATTTGCTTTCATTCAGTTGTAACTGTATGCTTCGCAATGTCCAATCTACCTAAACACACATTTCTGCCATAATTGATTGGTATGCATAATAGCATTATTTTCTTTACAAAAAATAATATATTGAATTCTGAGTGACTGAGCGAAGCGACAGTGGTGAGATTTGACGATGTCCGTTGTAGGGTTTTAGAGTAACACGTATAGCTCAACTTTGGCTGAGCGGATTGATCGCGCAATAGCTCATTAATTATTGCAAGTTTGAAACCTCTATTTGTGCTCTTTAGTTAGGTGCGAAACCGATTCCAACATCTCGAAAATCGGGCCCAAAAGACCCAAAAATCATCTTATTTATAATACCAATTGACCACATTTTGTACAGCAAGTAAGCCTCCATAAGACTATACAATGCTTTGCTACGAAATTCTCTTAGGATGTAGGATTTGGGTCAAAACATGTTCTAAAATCGGCCCATGAAACCCAAAATACACGAAAATGCTAATATCCCCACAACCAAAAGAGGTATTATGTGCGTTTTTGATCTAATTTTGTTAAGAAATAAATCATCGATGATGCTGGAAATGGTGTGATGCTATTGTTATAATTTACGCTAAAGGACTGGAAAAATGATTTTACAATCCTCACGGAACCAAAAACACTGAAAACTAGTAATACCTCCATAACCGCTCAACATTCGATCTCATTTTGCAGAGAATTCATTTTCTAAGTAACTACACCGAATATGCTGCTATTGTAATTATTTACGTTGAAGGGTTGGGTCAAGAATGGTTTTCAATGAGCCCATGGAACCCAACATAGATAAAAATGGTTATATCTCGACAACCGCTTGAGTACAGGTCTTTTGGTCTCATTTTATACAGCAATTTATTATTCATTGTTTCTTTTATAATTTAATGCTCAATATTGCTGTGTACATCTCTGTAAATTGCATATTCAACACTGAGCATTCACCATTTTGGCGATAGCTACACTAGTATATAACTTTTGCATTTCGGTTTATAAGTTTATGATATATTAAATTTTTGTGTACGTATTTTATTAATAGTGATAGTCATCTGTTTAAAGTTAAAATGCAACCTAAAGTTGATACTCACCCGAGGTACTGCTCGTCACTATAGATATAAAGAAACGTTTTGACGCAGTGATTGAGTTCGACACAGCCTCTGTAATTAAACAACGAAATAAAGCGCGATTGATGTCAGTAATAAAAAGGCTGTGAATGCTAATAAATCATAGAGCAAATCGATCATTCGTTTTGAAGGTTTACTGATAATCGTAAAAACATTGCGAATTTGGCTCATAAAGTTATTATTGACCCTTCCACAGTGGTACAGGGAACCACCACTTTCCAAATCCCCCATGTTCGTAATATTTTCCCCATGGCCGTCCCCAACTCGGTCGAAACACGCGATGTTCAACTAAATGCAAAAAAATTTTTATGTCTGAAAATTTGTTTTTTGTTTGCAACTTGCTTTTTAAACATTAATTACCACTACTTATAATACTAAAACGTCATTATTATAGCCTGAAAATACATGCCCGGCAGTAAAACGACATTAAAATATGGAAATATTTAGTATTTTTAAGCAAAATTTATCCCCCTCCCGAAGTTTCCTCCTCCCCACTTTTCGGAGGGCTGTGGACAGGCCAGGTTTATAGTAGAATATAGCTGAAGTCTTGACCGTAAGTCTGTTTAAACATGTGTTATTATACGTATATACTGTACTCGCCAGAAATAACTGCCGCCTTTTGAGCGAACGAACATCGACCGAGCAGCGAGGAACATCGACAGAGCAAATACGGTCATTTCTGGCAAGTACTGTAGTGAAATAAAAGTTGTTACAAAAATTTGTAGCGTTGAACTATCCTGAAGTTGTTCAGAAGTTTTCCTGCGCGGCTAGCGCATTTTTCACGAAGAATTTATCTTTGTTTTTGCACATATCATCATTACTGACTGTCAAAGTCAAATTAAAAGCAGTGTTGTGTATGGCGGTACCAGTTTAAAACTGCTGAAAACTATTTGAACATAACATACAAACAATTTAGTAAATCTTAAACAAAACAATGTCTTGACAAAATATAATAAAGCTATAACACATTTCATCATTTAAGTCAACAAATACAATGATTATTAGGTCATGCGCGCAGATATATACTACTAGTTACGAAATGGAACAACTGGTTTTCAGTTTCAAAATTATTCACAAGAAACGGCAAGGAGTTACATATTTCGATTTATGTGCAATCCTAAGCCTAAGGCTAAGCCTTATAATCCTTAATCGTTTATCCGTAAACCATTTATTACTCAGCTCGTCAAAGAGGTTCGAATACTAATAACATTTCATTATGAATCCTTCATAAAGGAAAAAGAGCCGAGTCGATTGGTAAAATTATTGCTTGTATCTTCAAAATTAACCAATTTCGGCCTTGAGGGCTAACGGAAAAAACCTACGACAAATTATCCCAAACTGCGAAAAATATTTCCAAGTTTAAACTGATGGAGCTATGAAGAAAAATCCTGAAAATGTCTTTTGGATTCCGCGGATTAAAATTTACAGCTCTGCTAAACAACGCTTTTTGTGAGATTACTCTCTGGGCCGCTGTGAACTGGAATATGGTTCGCTGACCTTTTGCCAAAAATATAATGTTTTCAAATTACAATTGTATTATTGAATTTCATTTTTTGTGTGTCCAAAGGGTGCACGCTTAAAGTAATAATCATTTTGAATATGATGATTTTGTAAGTTAGACTACAACGTGGCCGTATTATTAACCTTTCACAGATAACAATGACTGTACAGTCGACGAATCTGATTTCTAAAAAGTAGGCCGTCTTCATTTTTGATTATATATTGCTTGCCACGCATCCCGAATCGTCTACAGTATATAGGTTTTTCGGTGTACGCTGAATACGTTTGTTTTCCGCAAGATGAAAGCGATGGTTTGGCTATCTAGAGTCCAGCACGAAAATTTCACAACTTTTCAGTGATTTTCCGGGGTTACGTCGGAGAACCGATTTACCAAAACAATTTTGTCTCTCGTCACCTATTTAGATATGCGTAGATTTCTGGGCATTTAGATGAACTATTACACAGTGTTACAGGCTAAAATAAACGCAAATTTTTCGCGAGTCGTTTACGAACAGTGAATAATATTGAATAGCTGTTATTTTTTAGCGAAGGATTTGTGAAAATTTGCTTTTAATAATTCCGTCGGTAGCCGTAGTTCACAATACGACGGTAGTGTTTGTTAACGCCTATTATACCAGCATTATAAAACCTAAGTGGTTGAGAGGTTTTGGGGTAGTGCATAATCAAATATCAACGATGTTGCGCAAGTGTTTAAACATAACAATGATAAATGAACCATTCTGGCCGAGTTTCTAAAACGGCTTTTTGCACTCGCTTCCGAAATACTACATGGTTAAGCTTCTATAGTTGAGATAATCCATGTAACTTAGTAGTAATAGAGCAATGACAACTAAACTAACGCTTTCCGCATTGCTCGCTTTTCGGACAACTTATAACAACGATGTAGACGGAATCTGTATTTTCAGGCTTCTAAATCAATAAATAATATAAAAGTTTTAGACAATTTTAGACAATAATGGTATGATAAGAGACGTAGGTATACATAACTTTCATTTACCACAATACCACGCTAACTAGCTGTGCGAGCAAAATGAGACCAGGGTCGCAGCACGTTATTAGAAAGTGGGGGGGAGGCGACATAAGGGAAAATCCTATAATTTTTGTGATATGTGGAGGGGCACGGCACCATTGCTGCGTCCCTGAATGACAAAGTATACATAATTACGTGGATTACGTTATTTTGCGAATCAACAGGAAATTATACATAATGCCAGTGTATTAGCGTAAAATATTCTCACAAAAGATTTAGTCGGCTCGAACCAGAAGCCACAATTTCAAAAATTCAGTATTAAAATTAATTTCCACATTTTCGTTATATCGAAAACGTTACAATTTTGTTAAACTGATACAATTTAATGAAGTAAAATCCACCAACTTTAACAAAATATTTAGGAGCAAAATGTTTCTCAAGTCGGGCTCAATTTCTAATTTTGCAGAAAATTTAAAGCTGTTTTCAAACATCGGACCAGTGCAAGCTGTTCTTTGGTTCTCCAGCGAAAAGTTATGCACATTTAAAGATCGCGAAGAACTTTGAAAAATGCACTTTAGTCATTGCAAGTACGTAGTTCTTTTCTACGAAAGACATTCTTTTCGTATATTACCAATGTTGTTTATGTACCCGATAGGAAAACAAATAGTAAGCTCAGCAGTAGACCCAGTAAGCTTATCAAAACCAGCAACAAACTGTACTGAAGTGCATACGTAACAATACATATAGCTAATATGCATTATATACAAAGCGAAAAATGATTAGTTAATTGCTAGTATCTTGCAAACGAGGGTGAAACGGAGCAAGCATGGTTTCACCAAGTACATTTTATGTAAGTACTTGTAACAAGCTTTGTGTTTCATTTACATACTACACTAAAACCTCTGTAACCCGGAAACCATTGAAAACAATAAAACCTCGTCGCCTATAAACCCATCAAAAACAACTGATAACGCACGAAGTATTCGAGCTAGTTTCTATATAACCAAATCTTCGTATTCAGTGTACCGAAAAACCTATACATAAAACATTTTTCATACCTTGTAAGCAATACATAACCAAGATACTGAAGACAAACTACATTACATTCTGGCAATCGGGTTCCTTGGCCGTAAACCCAATGAAGACATCACAAAAGGTATAAAGTATTCATGCGGGACTTTAGATAACCATACCAAACCAAACCTATATAAAAACCATTCTTTATGCCCTGCATATAAAGACCATTCCTCATCCCCTGCATACATAGCCAAACAAATGAAAACTCACTACATTTTGGATATCGGGTTTGTCGACCGGAAACGCCTTGCATGAAAGGTATAATATAGTTAAGTTGGACTCTTTAGATAGCAAAATCATCGTATTCAGCGTGCTTGATAATCTAATAGTCACTGGTTGAAAGGCAATAATATGCCGAAATAAAAAAATCAATATTTCTGGCAAAGTGTCGATAAACCATATTCAAGCCCACAGCGATCCAGTTTCGGGGTTGCACAAAATGTGTGGTCACCAAAGTTGATGGATAAGCTGATTCTGTATGGCGGTCTCGGTTTTTCGATGCTAAGACTGCTACCCGTATGGCTAGATTTGACATGAATCGTTAGAAACCTGTTTTGCCATTTTCGCGTTGAAATAAAGGGCATATCCTCACCATGTTTGCTATCGAATAAAAAATTATCAAAATGCTTCCGCCCGAAGATGAGTTATGATTGGCAGAAAGAGGCAAAAATAAATTTTCAAAATCTTTCCAGCTAGCGCGCTTAGTGGAAACTCCGCTCGCTCACATTCAATTAAACCGCTTATATATACACAACTTAATAATCACAAATTACGGCAACTGGAACTGAGCGAGAAGAGATTTCTCTAATAGCGACCAACTCTACAAAAATTTATTTTGTTTGTATCGCGAGGTAAAATAATTGTCATCATTTAGATTGAGGGCTTTGCTTGTTGGAGATGAACTGTGGGCTTAGAGTGTTATTTCACCTTTTAGACACACTCTTAATTCTCTTAAGCCATAATGTTATTGCCTCTGCGGTGGCTAAAATGCTGTTAACCAAAACAACAAAATTAGTCCAATTTCATGCATTTTTCGATATAGTTGGGAGTATAGTTGGTGCAGAACTTTCGTGACTGCTGAATAGAATAAAAGCAATAATTGTAATTGCATGGTATTCATACAATATAGCAAACGCTACGGGCGAACGGCTGAAAAATGATGCTTAAAATTACTATTCGCTTTCAAGTTGGTTTTTATAATTGTAGCGTGATTTAAATTTTTTGTCGTTGAATAAAGAAATAAGTAACTGGTCCTGTGGTTCTGCAATATGCTAGCAATGCAGATAACGTTGCCTTAATGTATTGCTAAAATACGGTTTAAAATGTACTGAAAAGTAACTGTAAATTCACCTTCCCTATGTTGTGGTTTTTTATTGTCTTTTGGAACATAGATCCAGGTACAGGAGAAGGAAAGGGGACGCGTTCGCGTCAAAACCCAAACTGCAGAGGCATGTGTTTCATACTGCCCTTTCCCACAGAAAATTATATTTGCTTTTTTTTATTTACCCAAAATTTTCTGAGGGTGTTGAAAAGTGGCATAAATATGACTTAAGAAGAAGGGTCCATAAGTGATAAACTCCTAACCCTTATGGGCACCTATGCGCCAGATGCGTTTAATCCATTTTGCCCTAGATCGTACCCCAACTGCGCTTTATCTTGTTTTGCGTCGCATATGCTTTATCCCATCTTGCCCCTCACCAGATATGTTTTATGTTAGCTTGTCCTTCCACACTCCCAGATTCAAAATCGTTCCCGGGTGCCTGGAGCTTTGAAAGAGTTACATATCAGGGAATAACCGGAACCGGAACCAGCAACCGGAACCGTGCATTTAAACCGGATCCGGAACCATAACCTAGTCTTTGAAACTTATATAGTAAAACAGATAAAGGAAGAAATGAAGGTACAGCGGATTTAAAATGTATTAAAAATGACTTTTGCATTAAACTTAATGTATTGCGATGGTATTATTGCCTTTCTGGAAATTCATAGAGACTGAGGAAGCTACATAATAGGATTTATTTACCGTTCAATATGTCGGTTTTTGGACCCCCAGAGCAAAAAATCTCTTCCACAATACACCGTCACGTATATATATTGCGTCAAACTGAATGGGCTTATAACGCATGGAGCGTAGAATAAACACTTTTGCTCTGCCTCCAGTCGCCTCCCTTTACTAAATATACGTTTGTTACACGTTATTCTGTAAGAAACTTGAAATTATTGGTTTATATGTTCTAAGAGAAAATGATAGAAGGTGTATACACTATAATTTTCTGATGAGTGGTCAGAGACACTGTTTAGGCTGGGTATTGGGCAACCAGTGCCCGTCAGTTAGATGATAATGATGATAACTGATGAGAACCATGGATTAGAATGCTATATAAATGTGGTAAACTGTATTGAAAGCTGCCGCAGTTTCAATACAGTTCATTGCCAAGAAGGTAGTTTCTGGCTGCGTTGCAGACAAGTTACTTTACTTCAATGTACACTGCCTTACAAAGTTTACAAGCGTACTGGCTGGTTCTTAACGCAATTTATGTTAGCCAAGCTTACAGCTACAGCTAAGTACTTCTAAATAATCCATACTCTGTTACCGAGTTGGACCGGCTTAATTCTAGCATACCACGCAGACATCTAAATCCGTAAAATAGAAGCTACAATCATCAAGGTGGCTTTGTTTTGTTAACAAACACTTGTAGGGTCAAGATGAAAAATTGGTACTAAAATTACGTGTCCTACTTACGTTTCACACGGCAATTTGCTCAATTAATCTTTTCTTTTGTTTGGTTGTATTAGAACTTGATCGTTGCGTATATATTACATGTATATGTTTGGACCGCAGATGAAGCAAAACTAGGAAAATTTAATTTTTAAACCGGAATTCCGGTTCCGGTAAGGTTTTTGCCTTTTGCCGGAAACGCAACCGGAACACGATTTTCGCCGGAGCCGGGATTCCGGTTACTCCCTGCAGGATATATATCTATTCAACTTAGAACATCGCAATAGTCGGTGGGCCCAGATTAGCTACACTGACTACGTTTCTCCTCGTCGAGTAAGTTACTAGTAATGCTTCGGTCAACGTTAACCAATGTATAGCACTGTCCGATAAGCTTAACGATAATTTTTGTAAACAGATTCCGGAAGAACGTATTGCAAGAATTACTCTAAACAATGAAAAGTGTTATACTTTTATCACAATAAATAACTCGGAATAATAATAGTTTAGACAAAGAACAATTTCGAACCGAAAAAGGAACCGTTGCTTTTTTGTCAAACCATACCGTCGTTGAAGTGTCGCTGACTGACTCTAGCATATCTTCGACAGGACACTAAATTGTGTAAATGCAGAGTTACAACATTTTGAAATAATAAAAACGCAAAACATGTAATCACGCTAAAGTTTACATCGCTCACAATATGGCAACACATTAATTACGGAAAATACACGACCAATAAAATAACTATAAATCAAAAAATAGGGATAAAATTTATAAAAGTAACTACAGCAGAAACTGATCTATCTACACAAGAAACTGGGGGCTTTTGATAAATCTTTAAATTTTATAATGTAAAAACACTATAGAATTGGTCTGCTAAGTACAGAACTGACCTGAAGTCACTAGCGAATCCAGGTGTAACAGTTTTGAGGATTTTGGAATAAAAAATTTGAAAAAAAATATGACTAGTGATAGAACAATTTGTTGATCAAGGCGGACGCCCCCCTCCCTGCCCCCCCTCAAAAATTTTGACCTGAAGTCACTAGCGAATCCAGGTGTAACAGTTTTGAGGATTTTGGAATAAAAAATTTGAAAAAAAATATGACTAGTGATAGAACAATTTGTTGATCAAGGCGGACGCCCCCCTCCCTGCCCCCCCTCAAAAATTTCTAGATTCGCAGGTGTCTAAGCTGAAGTACAACTATGTATAGGTATAAACGGTCACATTTGACGCCTAACCGTTTACATATAAATTTAGCTACGTATACTAGTAACTCTATCGAAATACAGAGCGTAGTGAAGCATTGGTACACCTACACCTTTTGCATGCACAGATGTGACCCCGAACCAAGGGGGTGCCATACTCCCGTACCCATGGAACCAGGGGTCCCAGAATAAAATCAACACCGGCAATGAGTTTCCCATACCCGAAAACGCCAAATTGAAATTTTCCAACCGCCTAGGACGTCAAAACAAATTTTCTAATTTTGGGTCGAGGAACCATAAGGGTGCAATACCTCAAACCCCGTAACACCAACACCGGAGCCTTAATCGAAAAACAAAAACAGAGGCATCGGCATTTAGCATTTTACTATGAAATAAAGCCAACCAGAGAAAAAAATCGAATGTTAAGATAAAAATAATTTTGCTTCTGTGACTGGTACTAAAATGGGGCAAAAACCCTTATTTTGACCTCTGACCCCGAACCAAAGGGGTGCCATACCCCCGCACCCATAGAACCATGGGTCGCAGAGCAAAACCAACACCGACAATGAGTTTCTCATGGCCGAAAACCTCCAAGTAAAATTTTCTGATGCCCAAGACGTCAGAACAAATTTTCTAATTTTGGGTCGAGGACCCATGAGGGTGCCATAACTCAAACCACATAACTCCAAAACCGGAGCCTTAATGGAAAAACAAAAAAGAGGCATCGGCATTTATCATTTTACTATGAAAGAAAACCAACCAAAGAAAAAATTCGAAAGTTAAGATAAAAATGCCCTTGATTTCGTGAGGGGTACTAAAATGAGGTAAAAACCCACATTTTGACCCCTGAACCCGAAACCAGACATCAAATACAAAAACATTCGGGAATGTACCCGGTAAATCGACTGTGCCGGTTCGAATGGGCCCAAGATGATGAAAATCGGTTTATGGCCGTTCACACACACACAGACGGAATTGAAAAATTTTCGCCCCTGCAACACATAATCTCCACTACCTACGATCTGATAACCCCAACATTCAGACAATATGTCCAGACAAGTTCTTAAAACTGCGATTAGTTTTGTAAATTTAGCAAACAGTGAGCGGGTAAAATAGATGCATACCCATTTCGCGGTCTAACCATTACAAAGCACGTTTATTGACACACTGAGGGTAACTTTTTATTTACATCATTGTACGATAAATTCAAAATCGATAATACTTTTATTCCGTCAGCTCATACATTAGCAGAAACAAAACTTCTTTTAGTACCGAATTAGATACGTAAAAAGCGTTATTGTGAGACAATTTTATCAAGCGAAAACCTAAAATTATTTTAACGAAGAAGCTGATATTTATTGCAGTGTAACCCGCGTGCGTCCAAGCTTACCGATGAGAATTACAGTCAAACAAAATTCAACAACTTTTTCTATCACTAGTCCATCAACATTTACCCGTGTGTGTATTCCGGTACACATATATTTTACATAAACTACACACAATAAATGTAAATCACTTACATCAAACAATTGACTACGAATAAAGCACACCGATTGAGTAGCGATTAGCAACATGACAATCTCTTGAACACCGATTGAAAACTGAAGCCCTAAGCTCACAGTGCAAGCCTTTAAATAAACTTTTTATCTGGACCCAAAACCAAGGAATTTCTCTAAATCCTGGTTCCTAGTAAAACTCTAGCAGTAACGCAAAGGACACAAATAACCTTGAAGATAAAATTTGCACTTACAATATTTACAGAAAATAATTATTTATTGACTAACCCTATATTCGTGAACAACCACCACCGAGCAAGCACCCTGACCGTTCTCCAGCATAATTACGGCTTCTGTCTGACCTGACTCGAACACATACTTGAACACCTTGGGATAAAACGGCACTGATCTTTGTAGTGCGTTACGCTGGTTTAACCTAGAATATTGCACAAACACAAAGAATTGCACAACAATTCAGTATGTATAATCTTCCAGTTTATAACATTATAAAGTACACGGATAAAATAAAACAGAATCATTTATTATACATTAATACGAGTTTGAAAAAAACCCAGGTTATTGCGGAACAAGCGAAGACGATCTTTATGGCTAGCAAAAAGAGCATCTTTCAATACAAATTAATGCTCTGTGTTGCAATTAGACAGTGTTATATCCAATATATTTAGCACAGCTCAGTAATTACGGAGATTTCCTAGCTGACTAATGCGGTATGGCCAAAAATACCAGCATAAATTATTTATAGGTTCGCTCGAAAAATAAAAATTTTATTGATAGAAAGGTGTTTGAAAATTCATCAAAACATTTTATCGAGCTTTTATGTAATTCATGCGAGAGCTTTTCGAGGTCTGTTCAATACTTGTTCGAAAATACATTTGTTCAACTTGAGTCCGAGGTTTATTCGTTCAAACCTCCACAGACATTTCATGCGGTAACTATAGCTCAATATTTATAAGGTGTTTAGCGTTGTAATTTTAAGATAAAAATCCAGGCGGGAGGCGGGTACTATGATTTCTGGCTTCAATACGTTCGCTCAAGATTCATGACAGAGTTTTGATGTCCGAAGCTTTGCTGCGACATTTGCTATTGCTATTCGTAAGTTTTAATTAACATGGCCCAATTATAATGATATATAACAACAGCATTTACATACCTAAGTTGATACGATCCAGATAATGGAGAAACTTCCATGTGAACCATAACAACTTGTGCGACTGACGATAAAACTGTTGCATTGATATAAAACGGTTGGAAATTTGGCACCACGTCTGATTCTTTACCGCCAGAACTACTAGAGTATGTGCTGGGAACCGATAAAATATTCGTATGTGACGTTGCGTTCGAAACTGCGAGATGCCCGGAGGAGGATAAGGTACATGTATATCGGTTTAAATTGAAGAAACTGGCCCTGTATGTTACAAACACAATACAGATAAGTAAGTTTAAGATTTATACAGAAGGCCTTCCAATATATAATCGCGTTGCAACAACATATGCAGTCCTATCTTATAATGTAATTGCCGTATGTCTGTATATATGTGTCCCAAGTATTTGGTTTCTCACATATTTTTGACCATGACTTTTGAAACCGTTTATGGATTTTTATGCGGTTTTTTTGTTGAGTAGGAAATCGATATGGTAATGCAGGGACAATATTTCTGAGCATCCCCTACGCTTTTTTCACAACCCACCCCCTTTGAATTAAAAATAGTGTCATTTTAGAGGTTTTCATGTTGAAACTTTTAAACTGATTCATGGATTTTGACAAACCTTTTGTTTCATTTCTTTAAAACAAAGATACGTGCCGAATGAATCGACGAGCTTTTTCAAAGGAGATCTACCCCTAATTAAGGGACCCCCTTAAGCTATTTTAATGTCCTAAGTTTTGGAAAAGAAGTTTGTTATATTTCGGAGACGACATCTTGAATATTGATAAATTTTTGTTTCCATCAGCCTGGGGAAATGTTGACACCAAAAAATAACATTTCAGTGTGGTACACCCACCGCTAAGAAGGGATTTCCCAACTCTTGCCGATTAAAAATGTTCTGCACGCTGTTGTCCAACAATAATTACATTCAACAAATACAAATAAAACAACTAACAAAGCGAAAATAATACCAAACGAGGAATGCAAAAACAGAGTAAGTTTTTATTTTTTTACAAATGTCATAACTTAAAAATACTGTTTTCCGGAAAAACGTGGGCCACAGGCCCACTCTGCCATAGTACCGGCGCGATTCGCGCTGGTTGTCATAAAATGACTTCCAAAAATTTAACAATTAGTGTATCCTTGAACTTTTAAATTAACAGCATGTCCAATATTACAATGGCCTTTCATATTAACACATTATGTTACCCTAAGTCTGCACAATAATTGTTTGAATATCCATAGAGTGTGTAGACATGACTGGTTGTGTCATGTATACCCATGCATGCTCAAGGTTCGACATACCAGGAAGGGATAGCGGGTGCTTCGGGGATGGGGCGGGCTGCGGTCGGTCTCCTTGGGAAAATCAGGCGGTCGGCAGGTAGAAAGGATCGCCAGTAGTATAAATCTTCGCATTTTTTTGGGACTCAAAATTTTTTATTTTTACCATTTTCAACCCATTTTTGCCAATTTTATCGCCATTTTTGCCAATTTTATCCAAACTGTCTCGCGCGCCTTGGGTACGCGGGGTGGGGAACATTGGGCGCGCGCAGCATCAGGGGATCAGGCTATCTCCAGACAGGGATCGGCAAGGTCCTGAGGGAGGAGGGTGTTCGAGTGCCAGGTGGACAATTCTACCTCCCCATGTATGATGTATATATATTTATATCAAGGTTCAGGCGTACCCGAAATTCTGGTTCTGGCAAAATTCGTGCTTGGGCTACTGGCTTTGTTTTCGGATAATTTTACCCGAAATCCAAGTCCCTTTTAATATCTTTTGGATATCTGCATGGCGAAAATTGTTGTATAAGTTGATCATTTTCAGTCAAAATCAGGTAACAAACTAGATCATAAGTGCAGCACTACTCTTGGTGCTAACTGTACAAAACAAATTAATAAAAAAATTCCTAAACGGGCATTGGAAAAAGGAGCCTCTGGACATACTTTTTCAATCATAATAATGGCCTTTTCTAATATCGCACCATAAAATATTGAAAAAATTAGGATACCGAACCCTTTAGAAAGTTATTTCACTCATTAGAATATCGAACCCTTGTTGACAGCAGTTTTAAATTATTTTTTACGTCCTTTGTTCACTTACTGAAATATGGAAGCAAAACGCTGAATCCATTACGCCAAGCCTGGATTTTCATTCAGTCGGTAAAATGTGTAACAAAAAACAAGTGTTTGTTGCACCCCCTAGTAAGTGATTGCTATCTTCGGCTATGTACAGCTGCAAAATCATTAGTATCTGCGAACCGTAAATAAAACTAAATTTATTACAGTTGGGTCTTATATATACACCCTCTGTCCTAGCAAACAATTATTATAAAACGAAAATTCAAAGTAAACTCTTCAATGGAAGCAGCCATGGACACCGACTTTACACAAAGGTCGACGGCGTTACGGCCCATTATAGTCCATTAGCTATACTTCTGTGGAAATGCATTTAGCAAAATGTATAAATTTTGTTGCCAAATGTTTTAATCCAAAAGTTTTATATGTACTAATTTTTTGCCTGCATGTAAAAGAACGACTGACCTGTCCACAGTGGGGCGGGTGGGGGGTGGACCCCCCCACTTTTCAAATCCCCCATGTTCGTGAGATTTTCCCCCATGTCCGTCCCCCCACACTCGACCGAAACCCCCCATGTTCAACTAATTCCAAAAAATTTTTATGTCTGAAAATTTATGTTCTTTGTTTGCAAATTGTTTTTTAAACATTAATTACCACTATTTATAATGCTAAAATATTGTTTTTAGCTTGAAAGTACGTTCACAGTAGTAAACATGCATGAAAATATGGAAATATTTTGTATTTTTAAGGAAAATTTATCCCCCCCACTTTGAAATTTCCCCCGAGAATGAACATGGGGGCCCACCGAAGTTCCCCCCCCCCCACTTTTCGGAGGGTTGTGGACAGGCCATAACGACATTATATTTTAACAACTGTAAATCATAGACGGATAAGGGGATTTGGCTAATTATTGCTCGTTCACAGAATAATGCGCCCATCTACTCGAAAATTTTTTTACACACGACATGTCGTATGTAACTAAGTTACACACGACATGTCGTATGTAATAGTGTTACATACGACATGTCGTATGTGACAGTGTTACATACAACATGTCGTATGTGACAGTGTTACATACGACATGTCGTATGTGACAGTGTTACATACGACATGTCGTATGTGACAGTATTACATACGACATGTCGTACGTGACAGTGTTACATACGACATATGACAATTTTAAAAATCCAACAACGATACTTGCTTCACCATTGTTTAAACCTTTTCAGCTAATCTTCGGCACGGATACCTGACCTAATGATTGGAAGTTAGCGCACGGTGTCCCGCTTCATAAAAAGGCTTCAGAAATAATGCTGATAATTACAGACCTATCAGTTTGACCTCGTGTGATTCCATGCTTTTAGAAAAGATTGTACTTATAAGTTATGCGTTGCCAAACCAACTACTTAACTTGTCTCAATATTTTTACCAGGTCGGACTATCTCATTGGAGCTTCTAAACTATCTGCAGTTTATAATTCACCATGTAGATAAAAAAATTATCTTATCGATTGTGCTTATGTGGACTCGTCAAAAGAATTTTGACAAAGTATGTCATAACACAGTACTGTACAAGCTAATACGATAAAAGGTCATTTACTAAACTATATTAATAATTCTCTAAATGGCTGTAGTCAAAAAATTATTATTGGCGATACATTATCTCATGCAGAAAATTTATTAAGCGGTGTCCCACAAGGCACAATGTTAGCACCTACTTTATTTTTGTTCTACATTGATGACTTTAATGCATGTGTCGACTGCTTTGTCGGAAACATTTGCAAATGATACCCCATTGCGAAATGTATCGACAGAAGCAATTATATTCATGGCATTATGTCCGTTCAACAAGATATGAGATATGGAGTGTGGTGTGCTGATGACAACTTTCCTCTTTTTAACGCTGATAAGTTTCAAGTAATGAATTTTGTATGTAATAATCCTCAGTTTAAATATATTATAAATGGTCAAGAACTATCATCAGTGGATAATACCAATGACTTAGGTGTTATTGTGTCCTCCGATTTGAAATCATCCAGGCACATTACAAAGGTTGTTCAATCTGCCTTCATAATGTTTCGGGCTATATTGCGTGTATTTCGTCCTTTCACTAAAGCAGTTTTTGGTTTGTTTAAATGTTAAATAAGACCTAAACTTGAATATTGCTCAGAGGTATGGAGTCCATACATGTACAGGATATAGCTGTGATTGAGAGGGTTCAACGTTTTGCCTCAAATGAGGGTTCTAGGTTTGGAGAACATTTATGAGGAACGCCTGAAAAATTTGGGTTTACAAAAAATGTCTACGCGTCGTTTACGGCAAGATTTGGTTTTTCCCTATAAACTGTTCAATAAACGTTTTTAACTTTAACGCAACAAATCTAATAAGTTTTGCAGTCGTCTTCCACACCCGGGGTCATCCTTTCTAACTTCACTCTCCAACTGTTCACCAGTTCAACATCGCCCAATATTTCTTTTGTCATTGCTATAGTCAATGCCTAATATATTCTGTTAATACGTAACTGAACGAAGAACATACACCAGCAGACATCCCCACTGGTGGTCATGGGTTTGGGGTGGAAGTAAATAGCGTGTTGGAGAGGAAC
This sequence comes from Trileptium ribeirensis, assembly GCA_030248225.1. NCBI lineage: Eukaryota > Metazoa > Nematoda > Enoplea > Enoplida > Thoracostomopsidae > Trileptium > Trileptium ribeirensis. The sequence continues at coordinate 51,416 of JASANE010000586.1, forward strand.
CCAGAATATGATTATACAACCAAGATGAAAGGATATAATTAGGTAGGGGACCATCAAAGGGTCGGACCGGTCTACTAGAGGCCGGATATACCCTTTTCACAGATTAAAGATGTGCGAGTTCGGGAGTGGTAGACGTGTCATTGGATCGGGCAGGGACAAAGCTTAGGTTTAAAATGTGTTGAAACAATAAACAAACAAATGCTATAAAACTATGAGTGTGACAATCTGCCCGTGTAAATCTTACTGAAATAAAAGAATTACTCTTACTAGCTGAATTGGTTTAACAATTGTGCTATGTGAATATCGTTAAAAACAGAAATATACTGTAATCGTGCCCTGCACTCTGGCATAAGTAAATCAAGCGGTATGCTGAGCACAACATGTGTCATTCTTTAACTATATCATCTTCAACAGTAGCCAACTACTATGAGCACGAATTTTATGCTAACAAAAGTAAATCCTTTATTATACGTTTCCATTTTAAAACTTTTCTGCTGTAGCGTGTTCGAGCAAACGGACTACAGCAGAGATCCAGACGTGCACACATTCAACAAAAGCTAGAAATCGAGCGTTGCGCAAACAATAGTATTATTACTATTTTATTAGCTAGCTATTACTACAATTATTGTTATTAGCTGCTATTATACATATGCATGGTATGGAGTATGTATACACTACCGATAAATCCGAAGATGGGTAAGAGGTGAGTTTTCTAAAGTAAACCGATGATGATACTTCGGTGGTCTGATTTTGAAACACTCGGTGTCCTTGAGACTCGGCGAAATGAAAACTGCGGATGAACCCGCTCTAGAGCAAGGCGTCCCAGTGTTCCACCCTGGCGTGGTAGAGTAACTGGACCAAATCTGGTCTTGCTATGGTATATTCGAGAAATGTGTTACTGCAAGACAACGAAAGCGTAAATACAGTTTTAGGTTAAATTTAATGCCTGTTAAATTACAGATTAACTCCTATCACCATTATGAGATTATAATTTTTAGGTGAAAATAATACCTGTTAAACTACAGCTCGTGTCATGTTAAAGGTTATTACGTAGTTTTAAGAGTATATATAAGGAGCCAGTTTAAATAAGTCCAACAAATGCGGCAATATTTCTTGATAATTCTAGAAACGCATCATGCCTTACTGTGGAGTGCTTGAGTAAGCAAGTACACGGCACCATGACGACAATTTGTAAGATTTCATTAACGTTTTGCCTCGCCGTAAAGTGCTCGAGTAAGCAAGTCCACAAATCTTATACAATATTTCTTAGTGAGTCACTGCGAAGCGCTCGGGTAGGCAAATCTACAGTGCCATATTGTCAAATTTTACCACAATTGAAACGATGCGCATGACCATCGCTATATCCGTCGCCTATAACAGTACCTTTTGAAATTGCCCAAAATGAACTGTACTAGTTCTGAAGGCATCAAAGTCTGACTTAGCATTACAGGGTAGTTAGAGCTAAGGCAGGAGTTGAAGTTAGGTTTTACCATAACAACTACATACGACCTGTTTTGTTAAATTGGTGCTTTACCCTAAGCATTAAACTTCCCTGTATGTGTCACATGTAAATTAAATAACGAAAAGGTGCATTACTTGAAAAGGTTGTAATAATAACGAAGTACGACTTCAGCGACTCTGTATTCAAACCCTAGAAACAGACTAGACTCCGTGCAGACCTTATACTTGTACACAAAATGCTCCACGGTTTAGTGAACTTTAATTACACTCGCCTTTTCATGCTGGCTACTCACCGTCAATTACGACGACACGACATTAAGCTTCGCCCAGCTACCTCTTCATCACGTATATCCAGTCGGAAATATTTCTATTCAAACCGTATTATCAATACGTGGAACTCTCTCCCAAACCGCTCCAACCACAAAACTGTTCAAAACCATCCTCCATGACTTGCAGCTGCTCCCGTCAATATGATCTGTCCTGTGCTGTGCCTCTCATTTCAGCCGTAGCAAAAGCGTTTCGTTCCGTTCGACCTGACAAGCCAGTGATCAGCAATTGGCTCAATTTCCCAGGTCAACTCTGTCGTGCATCTGCCGAACGTGCCGTACTGTTACTCTTGCTCTCCGGTTTGGGAAACCGGTGAGAATAATTCGTGAAATTGAAACAGATCGCTAAAACTATTATGTACAAATCGTCTAAAATAAACGATGGTAATTGAATTAAATAAAAATGTCTTGGATTCAGCTAGAGCAGATCGCTCTAGCCGAGACCAGCTTAACAAAATAGTATATCCAGGTTTGAACAGGCGTGATGCCAGGCATCGCAAGGTTAAGTATTTGTCTAAGAGCACAAACAACAGCTAGTGACAAGCACTATTTGGGCTTATGTGGATAGCATCCTATAGTAACCTATGATGACCAGCAAGCGTGAGATTCTCGGTGACTTGCACCCTACCGCAAAAATTACAATTTCACAAAATAATTGGGATCGGCCCAACTCGGATCAATAACGTGGAATCGTATCGAATAAATTTTTAATGCCGAAATTTTTGGAAATTTATGAAAATGACAGTTTTTTATAACAAGTAACAAAATATAAAAATGTAACAAATAACTAGCATTATGCACTAGATATTAGACCATCATTAAGTAACATGAAACGAAATATATATATGACCCGCATATTTGTATAGCAAAACAGTAAATGTTTGCGAGTTTTGTGATAACACCCAACAAAGATTTAACAATTTTCATGCATTGTAGTATGCGTGCACCTAAGTTCTAACTGTGCCTGACATCTTCGCAAAATTAGATTATCTGAAAAACTTGAAAGAGTGTATGTATTAGTGTGGACAAGTGCCACAAGACTTCTCCTAAATAGAACGTGAGTGTTGGACCATAACCGCCAAGACCCCGCAGCGTAAAATATACCCGGCCTGCACGTTCGCTAACCACTAGGCGAGGCTTACGCGAAAACATAGTTCCGATACCTATATATATCCCAAGGAACATTTGCAACTTTGCAGCCTTCGGTGTTTGAGCAGCCATGTTGGAATGACATGGAACCAACGGGTGGTAAAAATGGTACCGGAAAGGGAGATTAGCCAATCCGACCCAGAGGTTCCTGTTTACGAGATGGGCTGCCCTTTTTCTGGTCTATCATTTGCACTTTGCCAGGTCTTACATTGCCCAACACTTGCACCACATCGGCAGGAATCCAGAAAAATGTATAAATACGCAAAATAAAAATAAAACGAAAGAACACACTAATTGCCGCAGTAGACAAATAAACTCGGAAAAAGAAGAAAAACATAATAAAGAAAATACGTAAAACCAACACGTCGACTAATAATAACAGCTCTGCCCTCAACCTAGCTACCTTTTCAATGCGGGTAACCAACTCAATCAAAATTTATTAATTATCGAAAAATTGTATTGTATATATATTTTTATTCAGGAAACTTGTAAATTTTTGGGGTTGAAATGAGGGTGGTTTTATGAGTAGTCGGTTGGGATGGGACGGTTCTTGAGACGGGAAAGGTTGAGAGCCCTGTAAAAATTATAAATAAATTGAAAAGTAAAATAACACCTTAAATCTAAGGTTGACTTCAAAAGAGAACTAACAAAGTAATAAATAACCTAAATCCTAAGGGGTAATAGAACGAAAGAAAAAGGGTCAAAAGGGCCGTAATCTCAATAGAACAGTACAAAAAGGGCTAAAGATATTACTGGCAAAGATAGTACGATCTGAAAGACCAGTGCAATAGTTGAGTGTCTTGTCACTGTTTTATAAAATAAATTTTCTAACTCATGTTTTTGGTGCCAAATTTCTAGAACCACGAACGTCTAGCCACAGTCACGTGCCTGGCAAGACATGTCGCATCCAAAGGCCGCTATTACTTGTTTTCCGCCGGCATTCTACTGGCCACACCTCGTTCCGCACAAACCTCGGTGGCGAATCCCCTCGTAATTTAAATACCGATAGCCGTCATAAAACGTATCCTCCCAGCCTACTCCTCAACAAAAACAACTTAAAACTAGTAAAAGTAATAAATTACAAAAAGTGAGCGAAACAATAGCCAAAGAATATTGTATCGTATTTCTGCATACATGTATTTCAACTAAATATTTATTCAATTTATACAAAGTATCACGTTTCACACATTTTATGTCAAGTCCACCTAACAAAAACATAGCTAGGTAAAAAAATTTGCAAATTAATAAGCAATATCACCTAATTGTTAACTACTTAGTGAACACAATAAAATCATAGAGGTTTTAACGTCAAATATTCATGATCAGCGATATCGAAATCCCCGAGTGCCAAAAAATCAGCAATTTTAAGGTGATTTTAAAATTTGCATAAAATAACTACATAATTAGCTGATTGATTGCTTAACTAATTAGCATATATGGCCTCGCTTTAGAGCTTCAGAAATATCATAAATATTCGTGATCAGCGTCATAGAAAACCCCGTGAGTAATTTTTTTATTTTGGAGCACTTTGAAAATTTTCAAAAAATTTGCCAATTAATAATTAATTTTAATTACCTAATGAATTAACTAATTAGCATATTTTTAACATCCCCGAATTGTAATAAACACCAAATTCGTAATCAGGACGGCGAGATGTAATATACGCAACAACATAATAGCTTTACAATAAAAACTTATTGAAAAATAAGCATTTTTGGTTTGAAAATGCTAAAAAAGGCTGACACGCTTAACTAATTAGCTAATTTACTAATTAACTAAAGCAAATTCTGAGACAATCCATATGTCTTGCACCTGTCCAATATTAGACCTTTCAACCAAAAGTTTTTTAAAATCGGCTCACTAGTTATTGAGGAGTTCCACAGACGGACGGATAGACGGTGCCAAATTTTCCCCCTATAACGAAAACAAAAACGCTTCGCTTCACTCCACTCAATAACACTCACGACGTGGAAACGGCTAATCATCAGTGGCATTCAACATTCAAAAGAACATCATACGTCCACTGGTGGTCCAACCCGCTAAACTTGCTATCTGAAGCCGCAACTAACAGAGACAAAGGTATGGATAATAAATTTGTTATATGATGCAAATGATTGATGCAATGAATAATGCTTGATGCATGAATATTTATAAATATTGCTAATTTTAGCATGCCGCTGAAATTACTCAGACTCGTTTGATTACATTTCATAAAATGGTACTTTTGGGCGAAACTTGGGTCTGAATTTAAAGCAAGCGAAGCTATCCTAAAACTAAGTTGTGAAATTCATGTAACATTGGAAGACCAAAAAATTGGACCGACAGCTACCAGGTTAAAGCAACCTTATTTAACTAATCGTCATTGATATGAGTGAAGCGAAAGTGTATAGGTGCTAGTCTCCACAAGGAGCAGGAGAGGATAGTCGAAAGGATTATGATGGAAAATTAAACGTTGTTGGTGTTACCACCGTACACCCATGTACCATAGACGAAGGGGTGTGTAAAATAGCCGCTGAAAATTTGGGGTGAGGTAGCGTTCAAACTCACGATCTCTGTCTTTGGATCAACAAGTGAGTCTCTACTGTTTGAGCTATCCCTGCCCAACTTCACAACAGCTATATAGCTGGCATATTCGACATCGCCCGTCTTCCACAAGGCCTACGTATCACTTTTTATGTAACCAGCAGGGAACAACCGGAAATGAAATTTACCCGCAACAAGAACCAGAAACCGGAACCATCCATTTAAACTGGATCCGGAACATGGTCTTCGAAACTTCTATATAATAGAACAGATGAAGCAAGAAATAAAGGTACAGTGGATTTAAAATGTATTAACTTTTAACACAAATTGACCAAATTGAACGGACCCAGCGTTACTTTAATCGAAGATTACTCATTCGTATTTCCCATTCTCCGCTTAGATATCCCAATAGATTAAAGCTTTTCAATCTAGAGCCTTAGGAATTAATATAATAACACGCTGATTTAATTTTGTGCTAATAATCCACAATGATGTTGGTATTTCTCGAGACAGTTATTTCACAATTTTAAGGTCCTCTACAAGTGGACACCCTCTAAGGGTTCAAATCAATCATGCCTATACTAACCTTATGCGTTTTAATTACTTTGACCGTGTTAACTTTATATGGAATACGCTACCTCAGTTCATTGACAATTCACACCTTGTCTTAGCGTCAACCTCCAAAAGTTTTCGAGACAGATCACGTAAAGTTAACCTCTCATCATTTTACATTGGGATTGCTTTGTAAGCCAAGATTAAGTGGGTTTACTCACTTCTTATGCTTTTTCACTTACCAAGAAATGTATATGACTCTTATTAACAAATCCGCTTGAAAAAATGACAAATTTTTGTAGCCTTCAAAGTTTTTCAACTAAAATACTACCTACCTACGTAAAAAACTGTCTGATTTGTTTGAGCATGCTTATTTCATTGTCAAATCTCTCCTTTGCTGTATTTTGTGAAATGTTTGAAATTTTTTTTAATTGCACTAGCTACGTTATTTCTGTATATTTGTAATCACTGCGCATTTGCCTTTTTGTTTGTCAGTTTCTACTCATAATTTTGGTTGTTGAAATAAATAAATAAATAGATAACTAAAATTTTATTGAAAGTAATGTTTTCCACGCTATACCACCTCTTTGTATTTTCCCATATTCAAAAATTTTGTCTGTATAATAGTTTGCTTGGGGTCTGTGAACTATGTTTTTATCATTAACTGTGCAGAGCGCTGCTAGTATATGCGAGGCCTCGACTTAGAATTTTCCGTTTGTCTTGCCGGCCCCCATACCCACCTCTCTAAGCTGTTCTTTGTTTCTAAGGTTGTAGCTTTCTGGTCCCTAAAGTTGACATGGACCAAATGAATAAACACATTTTATATGATGTATAATAAATGCTCGAAGTCCGCGGTCTCACGGGAGGTGCTGTGGTACCGGGAGAAAACATGGGTCTCCACTTGAAAAGGGGCGTCAGCTAGTCGGTACGAGTGGAACAAGTGGCAAGGCCGCGGAAGGTGACAGAGAACTTCAAAGTGTTTGGTGTTCGGAATCGAGGGGGTCATGGTATCTGCCTGTAAGCATGTATGGTTATAAGCCATAGGTGTTGATAGCGGAATAGGGGATTGCCTCCATAAGAGACATACCCTCTCATGTCATTATTTACCCCTCCCCTCTCTGCCGAAGGCTCAACAGCCTCCGCCGCGTCCTCCCCTCCGTACGCGCCGACGGTATAACCCATATCAGTCATCTGACCTTCGCCACCTAGGTATGAAGCATGGTAGTTGTTTTAATAGGGTTTGTTAACAACCGCTTGCAAAGCAGTTGTGTTCGAATAGACGGTCCCATATTTACTATATTCGCTTTATTGTATAGACACAGTATATATTACGATTTTAACCATAACGGCGGTTATATCAAACCGCAGTAACGGCTGATTACAAAACATCTGTGTACGGATACTCATATAGCTTAGCGGAATGGGACAACTTCTCCTCTACCTCATTTGTAGACACCTGTTATAACAGCCCGACATTTTGGGAATTTCATAGGGCATCTAAATTTGGGTCAAAAAAGGAAAATTTGAATGAAAGGGTGACCGGATGCCGTTGGAGCGTGATTCTGGTGCAACTCTGCGTATCTTGCTGTAAAATAAACTACATAATCTATGTATTTCAGGTCTATTTATAACCTAGCTACAGTCGCCCGATATGCGCGAATCTGAACTTCGCATGAAAATAGAGTACCTAAACGAAACCAAGTTGAAGTATCCAGTCGGTCTCACAGCTAGTACGTATAACATTTGCGTTTGTATTTCTTCTGGAAGGAGAAAAAGTAGGCGCACTCGGATATGCCTCGAACAGTGGTCATAATATTCTTATGGGTTCAACGCCCAACGGCTGATCCCGGTGTGCATTGACATGAATGATTTGATTGTGAAAAATTCATTGCGTGAAAAATGTCGTGCGTGTCAGGATGGGTCGGGGCACGGTACAGAACTTGTATAAATCCGGGCCGAGACCTGTTATATTGATTTAGCTTTCGAGAAGGCGTTCCTGCCACACCGATGAAAAAATATGATTGTTGGATGGATAGATATTGTAATTTTTGGCAGATCAAAGAAGGGCGACGGAAATCCGATATAATGCAACGGGATTATTGTTTTTACTTTGGGGTACGTTAAATTCCCAAATAAAGGGCGACCGAAATCCGATAGAATGCAACGGGATTATTGTTTTTACTTTGGGGTACTTTAAATTCCCAAATAATGGGTTTTATGTATAATCGGGTTCATGATAAAACCGGGTTACAAAACAGTTTGAACTTATTAAGGTGCCAAATCACGCATTTTGGGACCATGCAACCCTTTTAATTGTACGTACTTAGGGACTCCCATTTAGGCGCTTAAACAGAGAATTTTACAGCTTCAAATGGCAACCAAAACATTTAACTTCCCCGATTTTTTGAGGCTAATACGAGGCCTATTACAGGCCGTTTAAAGTGTAAATTATAAAAAATGTTCGTGATCTAAGTGGGTTAAGAGGATTCTGGCTGGTGGGCGTGGGAGGTTTTGATTTCCGGTGGGGTAGGTACCGTAGTGCCCAATAGTGGCGTGGATCTCAAAAAATCGGGGGTGTTAGATATTTTGGTTGCCATTTGAAGCTGGGAAAATCTCTGTTTCAACGTCTAAATGGGATCCCTAAGTACTTACAATTAAGGGTTAGATGGTCCCAAAATGCGTGCTTTGGGAACCTTATAGTTAGTCCTAATAACTGTTTTGTAACCCGATTTTATTCTGAACATACATAAAACTTATACATAAAACCCATTATTAGGAAATTTAAAGTACCTCTCCGGAAAACAATACTGCTCTTGAATTATAGAGAGCTTCATTCGTCTTCCTTTAGTCTCCGTCAAATCTTACAATATCAATCCATCCAACAATCATATTTTTTTCGTCTGTGTGCCAGGACCGGCCTCCTTAAAAGCTACTAAGTCGCTATATCAGATCTCGGCCCGAATTTATAAATGCTCCCCACCTGGCCCCGCCCCATCTAGCACGCGAGACACTTTGCACGCAATGACTTTATGAATTATGGATGCATCTACCTACCAACAGCGAAGACGTGTAAAATTTTTGGATAGCCTCGAAGCGAATCAGGCTACCTCGTGGGCGGTTCGGCTGTTTCCCGAGGGGGTAGGTGTGACCGACCACAACAGCAGACAAGGTCTTATTCTTATTGGCATGAGCATTGATAGTTCACGAAGGCTCCCGTGAGTCAAATATCCGTACACAAATGCTTTTTTACAATCTACCCTATCAGGATGATCGGTAAGCGGTTGCAAATGACCCCTAATAAAACAACTACAATGCTTCTATATCTAAGCCTGCTCCTAAGGAAGCGATCCCCTATCCTGTATAAACATCTGTGGCTTATAAACATACACGCTATGACAGATACTATTACCCTCATCGGTTCCGAAGACCGAAACCCTGGATGTTCCAACAACGCCTCCACGCCGCCGCACAATTTCCTCGTAGCGACCGGCTGAGATCTCCTTGTAACCCGACCCCGATTTCTCTACCCCGCACCTCCCATGAGACACCGGACCCTCAACAATGCATCAGATTGATATTACGGGTAGGTTCATACATGTTAAAGCTAGCACTAATAAAAAATTCTGAACTCCAGTCTTCGCATATTGTAACAGGTTCTTGTGCAGTTAATGACATACAAACACAGTTCGCAGA
>JASANE010000587.1:0-17111 GCA_030248225.1 Trileptium ribeirensis
TATGTTACTCGTTCAGTTCCGTATTGCTGTTTTCAGCCCGACGCTCCGTTTGTCACGCAGAGCCAATCTAAGCTCCCTGTTTGTCACATTAATACTAGCTAAGCCATAAAAATGTACCATAGTAGTCCAGCTAAGCTATAGTTCACCCGAACTAGTTGAGTTGGGCGTGTAACATAACTTGGCCCTGGCGCACGCATCTTATCGGTAATGACGGAATAAAGACCGCAATCACATTACAAGAAATTGAGTTAAATCTGATTGCTTACGACCTTATTACAAGGAGCAAAGCGGCTATCTGAGCCTGAAACATGCTGTTAATTCCTGTTTCTAAATAGCAGGATATATATGCAAAATGTACCAAGAGTGAATACGGAAAGTGCATGATACTAACCTGCACTCCAGTATGCTCCAATGCTTTGTCCCAAGCGTATTTTCAGTTTTTATTCACCCACCATCCTTTTGTGGGTGATTGACAGGCCAGATTCCTCCAGTTCTCGACGGGAGAGCCAATTGGCATTGAACAGCTTTTGGTGACTTCCCCTGAGTCAACTCCAGCTGACGAAGTGCACAATAAATGAGATAACCTATCGTCTTTTGGTGATGGTCACTGCATGATAATTCCTCTCACAAATGGAGAGGTACGACTACAAACGCTCGTGTAAGCCAACACGGGTTAATAACATTAGAGCGCAAGGAAGTATCACACTCTTGCCTTGTGCACTCTTTGCTTGTATTTAGATAAATCTTGTCTTACCCCTTTCATGGTCAACTCTGTCATTCGGCACGATTGCGTATTGCAGCACGTTGCGCAAAGCCAGTACTTCTCGTTGCGTATGGTTGCACGCGTGTAGTTATTCACTCACTCTGTGGTGTTTTTAAAAGAACAAAGCCTCAGCTCCCAGATAGCTCAGTGAGTTTTGTACAACGTTCTCACTCATGCAGTCAGGGTTCGATCCGCGGAATCGGTTTGAACCTGCCAAGCATTGTACAATACCCAAACTAGCTCGGGTGTTAAGCGGTTAATAAAAAATTAGTCACTTCACTAATCCTGCTTTCATGCCCAACACTGCAACTGACGTAAGCACATATTGCAACATGTTGTGCAAGCCAACTACGTCACGTTAGGTATGTTTGCGTTCGCGTCGTTGTTCGCTTATTTTGCGCGGTTATTTAAAGGACCATGCAACAGTTCCCGAAGGTCTCAGTGGTTTCCGGGCGTCGTTGTCACCAATACACTCGGGTTCATTTTGCTACGTCTAGTTGAGCTTGTCAAACATTGTACAATACACAAACTAGCTCTGGTATCAAAGGATAAACGCAAAACACAGAAAAAATTTTAGTTAAATACCTCAATCGGCTCTTGAATATTAAAAGACGGGTTATGTCACGGGTTATGTAGTAATTAACGTAAATGATATAAGCACTAGTTTTATGGCCATACATTTGCGAGGTCCGAAATCCCACGGGAGATAGTCTTTGTGATAGATCCCCCGGGTTGAGTCGGGGCAAAGAGGGGGCCAACCGATCCGCTGGGTGAGGTCGTCAGGAAGATAAATTTTTGAAATTTTTGGAACTTAAATTTTAAAATTTTTTGGCACTCATTTTTACCAGTTCTCCGTTGATTTGTGCCAATTTTCTCCAACATTATCCTAATCGCACCAGATCTCTTGCTCATTTTCGCGGCGTGTTTGAGGGGGCGTGGGGGAAGGGGCGGAGTCGGTGCTGAGGCTTATAGGGGATAATCCCCGTATGAGCTATTTTGTTTATTTTTAATATAACACCGCGATTTCTGTTTTCTGAGTCGTATACTGCATGGTGTACAAGGGCGCAGATCCGATTTGAAAAGTGGGCCAGCTTCGTAGGACAGCCCTAGGCAAAATACATATAATTCGCAGATATAATCATAAGATAGCTCCCGAACATTCCAAGAAGTATATGCGAGTGTGGAGGGATGCAACATTGCTATAATTCTTGCCTTATTAAAAGATTATATTTTTAAAGTTGGAGAGGGACTTCAAAAAGTCCCCACTTATCTGCGTCCATGATGGTGTGCCCCAATAGGATCTAAGACAGTCTAATGTAAGATTCGTATAAGTCGTCCACACTTGCCTACAGCATAACATAGTATTTGGGCATCTAATCCAAATGATGATTGTTAAATGTTAGTGATTATTATTAAATAGTAAATATATATGTTTTTAATTAGTAATTAATTAGTTTTTAACTTTATTAATTAATTAATTAATTAGTTTTTATTTTATTTAATTAGTTTTTAATTAGTATGGTAACAGCTATCAAATTGAAACGGAAAATGCCGTTGCTATAAGCGGCTGCCTTCTAAAACTTGTAATTTACGGACTGGCGGTTTAACTCTTCACAAATTATGTGTTCGCGATCGCAGCATTTATCTTATCCGAACAACATCGCTAACGAATTAAGTTTACTAAAATGGTTAGTTTTTGACAAAAATTTTCTAAATTTCAACTAAATTCTTGTACGTTCATTATTTTTCGTAAGCAGGGCTGAACGGATTTGGTTTATTGACAAAGAACCTTAAAGACAGCTGTCGGCGCTTGACTGGTTTTGCCTTCCATTCGCAGTGGTTTGCCATTGAAACAGCGGACACTGAAAAGCGTTGTGCCACCAGTTGTGGTGCCTTGCAATTTGTTCGCTTTGCGAGGTTAGTTAAGCAACCCCACAGATAGTGGCTAGCGTATGAGGCTCGCACAAAAACGATTCAGGTTGGGTTCATTTGTTCAAGACCGTAAGAAAGGTACGTTAGTTTAAGCAGGAAAGGGTTAAGAAACCGAGAGTGTTTTACGTGCGCCACTTCCACTCCTATGGCCCGGCTTCAGTTCCTGACCTTGGCTCTGGTTTGTCAAAAATTGCGCATTACACAAAGTAATTCAGACATGGAAATGGTTACGTCTTTCTACATTTATTAATTTAAAAATCTTATAAGCCCTAACGCTACGAAATTGATTTCGTGGATTTGGACACTTACCGTTTTTCGAAACATAATACTTGTCGTGGACAAATCCAAAGAGATCGGTATTTTCGGTTAGAGCTTGGCCCATTTCATCATCTTCGGTTAATTCAGTGATCCCCGGATAGCGTAAGATTCGAAAAAAGTCATTCCGATGAACCCGTTGAATTGTTATAGAATCGCGTTCGTGATTCAATGGTTGGTACGCAACAACGATGACTGGCAATAATAATCTGAGGCAGGAGTAATGCTTCATGGTTCGATACAATTCAGCGTTGCCAAATGATTCATGAAACTCTAAAAATTTCAGAAAATACCTGATTATTCTGAAAACCGCGTTTCTTCAAAATTTACCCATCTCAGCCACACCATATTTATCAGATACTGAATTTGCCTTCAGTGCAACATTGTTTTGCATTCAGTGTCGTCTACTTTATAATGAAAATTCTGATTATTACCGTTGGGTGTTTACCCTAGGTGTATGCAGACATTAAAATTCATCAATAAAGCTATGATCTCTCTTTGAGCCTTACGGAAATTGTTAACATGGGCATTTTATACCCTAGCAGGGTAACTATACGAGGTATCGGTACCGTCAGGCGGACACGTTTATACGTGCCTCAGGGTCCAGAAACGAGCTTAGTCTCAGGGTAATAGGGTCCCAGGCTCTCTTTGGGTAATTTAACCTGTAGAGCCCATTAGAAGGCTTGGATCAGGGTAGCCTTAGAAGGATACTTCCCTATGTGTCCCAACAGACCACAAATAACAAAATTTGAGACACGCTAATTGTATACACTTAATCGATTGGAGGGATTAAAATTTCACTTTTACAGATTACTGCAGTTTTTACGACTTTACAAGTAAAACATGTATTGTTTTCCGGTCTCCCAGCTAGTATAGTTTAATTTCAGTCAGGAGTTTTGTTGAAAATTTACTATTTAAGATTTCGATGGAAATAAAATTTATCATTAAACTTCCTCGTTGCCCGGCAGTTGAATAAGTACCCTAAAGGTGCCACACCTGTGATTTCTTGCTTGACCATATCCTATTGGCGTCAATCTGTGTAATGCTGAGATCGTGTCTTCTTTTGAAGTTTTTTTCGATGATTTTCAAGATTTTGCGTGGTACAGACTCAACGGAATTAAGCTCAAGACTAGTTCAGTCAAATGTCTATGAGATTCTCCATTTTCGATGCCGTCGCCTATTGCTTAGCCGTATAATCTATCTTGGATGGCTAGCCAATACCTGATTTCAACGACATCTGGGGTCTTGTTTTTATAGCAAACCAGAGAGTCTGAGTTATAAGCATCAGGGGTCCGTCGTCTTTTGGGGTAAATGATTCCCGCGGTGATAGACGGTAAACATTTGCAAATATCCAAATGTTTAGAAACTCATAATTCAAATATAATTGATTGCAATGAAAATATAAACGATAATTTTTGCTTCAATATTTTCTCCTGAGTCATTTTCTCGTATAGTCAGTACCAGCTAACACAGCCTCATCAGCAGGCAATACTCAGGGATATACTGCAAACGACGTAGAACGAGATTTTCCCAAGATCTGAGTCAATATTTTCTCCTGAGTCATTTTCTCGTATAGTCAGTACCAGCTAACACAGCCTCATCAGCAGGCAATACTCAGGGATATACTGCAAACGACGTAGAACGATATTTTCCCAAGATCTGAGTCAATATTTTCTCCTGAGTCATTTTCTCGTATAGTCAGTACCAGCTAACACAGCCTCATCAGCAGGCAATACTCAGGGATATACTGCAAACGACGTAGAACGATATTTTCCCAAGATCTCAGTCAATATTTTTCTCCTGAGTCATTTTCTCGTATAGTCAGTACCAGCTAACACAGCCTCATCAGCAGGCAACTACGGGATATACTGCAAACGACGTAGAACGAGATTTTCCCAAGATCTGAGTCAATATTTTCTCCTGAGTCATTTTCTCGTATAGTCAGTACCAGCTAACACAGCCTCATCAGCAGGCAATACTTTCAGGGATATACTCCAAACGACGTAGAACGATATTTTCCGAGATTTGAGTCAATATTTTCTTCTGAGTCATTTTCTCGTATAGTCAGTACCAGCTAACACAGCCTCATCAGCAAGCAAATACTCAGGGATATACTGCAAACGACGTAGAACGATATTTTCCCAAGATCTGAGTCAATATTTTCTCCTGAGTCATTTTCTCGTATAGTCAGTACCAGCTAACACAGCCTCATCAGCAGGCAATACTCAGGGATATACTGCAAACGACGTAGAACGATATTTTCACAAGATCTGTTTCAATATTTTCTTCTGAGTCATTTTCTCGTATAGTCAGTACCAGCTAACACAGCCTCATCAGCAGGCAATACTCAGGGATATACTGCAAACGACGTAGAACGATATTTTCCCAAGATCTGAGTCAATATTTTCTCCTGAGTCATTTTCTCGTATAGTCAGTACCAGCTAACACAGCCTCATCAGCAGGCAATACTCAGGGATATACTGCAAACGACGTAGAACGATATTTTCCCAAGATCTGAGTCAATATTTTCTCCTGAGTCATTTTCTCGTATAGTCAGTACCAGCTAACACAGCCTCATCAGCAGGCAATACTCAGGGATATACTGCAAACGACGTAGAACGATATTTCCATTATCATTGCGTCGTGTTGGTTGAGTGCATTTAAACTGCTGACACATTGTGGATCAGCCCTGGTTGGAATATGTACTTCTACCTGCCGAGACCAGACAATCATTCGCCAATATATGAAGATTGGATTTTGTAGTTTTGGAGGACTAACATGATAAACAGACTTGACACTTAGCAACAACGCGTTACTAAATGTCGGAATATTGCCCATGTTCACCTTACACGCAGGGGTAGTTGGTCAAGCCTAGGGTTCGTCGTTTCGCTTTTCTATTAAACCAGACCGCCATGTTAACAAGCTTTACTTTCTGTGCCCAGGCTGACCTCAAAAGTTTTTTCACCAAAAATTTAGTTATAGCAAAAATAATTTTTCTCATTTCCGAGCACAAATTGACTCTGAGTCGGAGTTTTCCAGTGCCGTTATGTACAAATCTCTCGTTGCTCGAAATAGACCAGGGGCGCAGCATGCCATCCGTTTGGCTAATAGTGGAGGGGACCCTATGGGATAATTGCGGCCACTATAAGGGAAACCCTATTTTTGGCGAAAAGTGGGCGGGTGCGCCACCCCTTATACTGATCGCGTTTGATTCCGGATCCAAACTTCTTCAGCGCTGCTTGCAAAATTAATTAGCAGGCATTAGCTACAAAATGTAAAAATAACATTTTGTACACGACGATACTTTCAATTTTTATAAAAGTATAAAAGACTGCCGCACCCGCAAAAAACATCTTACCCAAATCTGCGTTCCATGACACAAAAACGCTACTAATGAACAGAAATACAATCAACTGTTTTCTATGTTCTAGAAACCGAAAACAAATTTCTTCGACAGACAAAGGTAAACGGCATATCTGCTAAAAATCTATGCGTTGCTTTCGTTCGGCTTCGTCAAAGAGGAATCTTTCGTAAGGGACGAAAATTGGGCTGTTTTGACTCAACGTTTCGAATGACAATCTCGTCGAAATAACCCGACGCCAAACCACATTGGCTATTAAGCGCATTACCGGCCCAGGACTACCTGAATATTCAGCGACAACCTGTGTTACACGGGCAAAGCCTGTTCGTCTACCGTGAGTAGCGCATGCTGTAAAATAGCAAAGCGGCGAGCGGTATCTTCTGCGATAGCCAATTCTGATGCAATATTATAACTTCCAGCGGGTTCTGCTGCGAATTGGTAGACGACTTAGAAGGAATTTGTTGAGCAATAACAAAACGAAACATCTGAAGGTAAAATCGCATAACAGCAAAGAACAACATCTAAAACAAAGTAAGCGCAGAAAAATTTACGGAAAGCTAAGCCACACACTAGAATTTCCTCTACAGCAGACTACGCTAAATACTAGCTGTGGGAACAGATACGTTCGAAAACTTGACGATCCTTACAGCGTAAAACCCATCGAGCTGATAACAAGAGATTTTCATAGTGAGATTCTAAGCCTAAAACTTGAAAATAATGGTTATTAAACAGTAAAGTATATTCTCACCCGTATTAGCTTTTTAGAAAATAGTCCTAACTATTTTGTATAACGACGTTGCCTCGTCATGGTTACCATGTGAGTTTTTCGGCTGGCTCCACTCAAGAGCTGGCTATTACATGGTGGCTTGGCGTGGGCGCGGAAAGGCCAGCCTAAATTGGCGAAAATAAGTGCGAGTTCAGTGTAAAACGTAAGGTGCGAGTTCGTTGAATAAGTGGAAGATGAGTGCCACCAAAAGATGTCTGCCAGCGGTAGGGTTGCCTTCCTACAAGGTTGCGTGAGTTCACAAGGGAGACGTGGTTGCTCCTCGGGCAGAGGCAAAATAGCACAGCACTTGAAACTTTATACCCTTTCAGGGAACGCATAGGTAACCGGTGAAAGTGAATATACAATGCTATGCGGTTTTGGGTAAGGAGTTAACTAAGCCAAGCTTTAGGATGAGTTAGCAGCGCCTGATGCGGCTTTGAATTAACCTGGGGAAATGCAGGTTAAAAGTAAAATAGGTAACTATAGGATTATATCACATAAGCTATGCGGTGGTAAAGGTTAAACCATTTACTGAATTAGAACGGTGTATTGCTTGAACTAAGTTTGTCTGACCGAGTTTCAAGGTATGCTTAAAGTTTTATCAAAACGGTTCGGTTTTAAAGTACCAAATCCGTCATCATCATGACAGCAATTGCATTGATAATCAAAAACCAAGTGAGGAGCGAAGCAAAAAAGCTCAATAGTGTAATACCATTTGGAAAAGAGTAAGGGTTTTAAGCTAAGATAGGATTAGCTGACACAATGACCACGAGGGTATGTTGAGCTGTTAGCTCAAACATCTGATTAAATGAACATTCACGCTTGGTTCTGAAGGTATTCACATTCAGAACTTTGCTATTAAGTAAGAAGACGAAGCTGGCTTCGGGAAACAGTTTTTATACTTGTAGTTTACTGAAAGAAGTCTTTTAGTTTTAAGCTAGATCGTACCCAAACAGCATATGCTCATACAAGGACACCATATCATCATGGACCCTTAAAGATACACAGTTTCAGAGCTATCGTTTTATTTAAATGGAAGTATATTATGAGCAACTTGTAAGGCATGTTTTATAGTGCAAATTTATAAAAGAAGTGGAATATCAAATTTATAAGCTCGAAATTAAGGTAGTGGCTATAAATCTCATCACTCAATTTCAACCTAAAATAAGGTACTTTTGGCTTTGGTCGCCGTTGAGTATTATGAAGTTGTAAATTAAGACTCTAATACACAAGTTCGGTTAGAAACTAGCACTTTGAGACTATATTCCATGCAACTACCTGAAGTTTATGTTCTAAAGTAGGTACATTTCGGCGACATATTTTAACTAGACAAGCCCGGCGCTATCTTCTTCAGAACGATTTTCCAACATAAGTTTATGAAACATTTCTCAAATTCTGTTATGAGGTGTTTAGGTTATATGTTGCCGATCACAATGAAAGTTTTGTCCACGTACATTCTCCGTAACATCGTTATTGGCATAGTGCTTAGAACACCACTACTATATTCTAAGCAATTACATATGGTGTCATAGACCCCGTAAATTTCTAGCTAGCGGTAATGAAAGTCGTTTGGGAAGAAGCTTTGTTATTTTTTCTGTTGTAGGGAGTTTATACAGTGTAAGTTTTGTCCATGCATTTCCTATGCAAATCTTTAAACGGCATGGTTTACGGGATACAATCAATTGGCGCAAATGATTTTAAATTTCACATAGCTATTTTTCCGACCTTTTAAAAAACTATTGAAATATACGGTGTCGAAGACACCATAATGTAATGTACATGTGTCCGTGACACCATTATTTCTGCTGCAAAGTATTTCTTTCCGACTATCGTGCACGATGGTATGGTCGTGATCACACAGAGACATATCTTTGACATGGTGGGCGTTTCATAGCATAAACACCGCATTGACAGTTAACAACGTAGCGGAATTTCGTCTACGAATCAAGGACTCTGCGCCAAGAATCATCATCAGAGGTTAAACACAAGAATCATAAGCGCGATGATCATACTCTTTAGCAAGTAAACAGACAAGCACCGGACATTCTATAACAAATTACCTGAACAGTTCCTTTGACGACTTCTGAAAAAATTTTAGTTTTTCCCTTTATACATGGGAATTTTTAAGTTTTGGTAGAATTTTGATCCTAGAATTTTCATAATTTTTAAATAAGTTTTACCTATTCAGCTACAGCCACGGTCGTTGCGCTATGAAATTATTTTAGGTAGAATCTCTTACCTCACAAGGGTAGCTCAAGAACATAGCAACGTAGGAAAGAAAACCTGGTGTTATAAATAAGGCGTGGACTGATGCGAAGGGTGTGCCTAGTCTCCCAAGTGCAAATTTTCCTCAGCGCATGAGCACTACCAGTACCTCTAGGCTCACGCACCTCTAATCTGGCTTCACCCTAAGGAAAGTGGTAATACCGCCGCTATCGGCAATGGAGCAATCTTAATGAACACACGTTCCATAAAGGATGGTACAACATAATGGAAGTCCGAAAATCCCGTCCATAGGTGTCCATCTAGGTTCCTAGAAACCTAAAACAAGTCCGTTGCCAGGCAGTCAGTAGATCTGACTATTCCCAAATAGATATCGCCATCACATAGGGTAGGCTTACCAGAAATGAGACTACAGAGCCAGAAATCCTAAAGCTGGAAAAGATTGCATGGATATATCAACCAATACTTAACTCACTCCAAGCAACTTGTGATGACAAGGCGAATGGATGAACTAACCAAATAAAATCAATTGAAAATGAGCGGAAAATTTTTTTAAACCTAATACAACATGATAGAACGGGAAAGGAGGTGAGAAATTAAGCGCGCATATGGCATCTTGTCGAATTTCTATAGTAGCTTTTTGTCCCGCTGAGAATTGCTGTTTTATTATCACAGCCATCACACATTGACTTTGTTTTCGACATTTGTCAGGCTTTGCATCGTTCATCGTGGTTTGTTATTAAGTATGCTTTGGATGACCAGGTACCAACTACATAATTTCAGTATAACATATATTTTGTTATGGTCCAATATTTTGTCTTGGACGTTCTGGTCAAAGCGCACTTCAAAAACGGCGACCGACCTGGATAGACGACTATGGGTAGATACAACTACGCCATTCGATGCATGCACCCTCTTTTTAAATTACGTTTTAAAGGTAAGAAATTTATTAATTATTGTAAGGCATGTATAGTAACATATATTTTGTTATGGTCCAATATTTTGTCTTGGACGTTCTGGTCAAAGCGCACTTCAAAAACGGCGACCGACCTGGATAGACGACTATGGGTAGATACAACTACGCCATTCGATGCATGCACCCTCTTTTTAAATTACGTTTTAAAGGTAAGAAATTTATTAATTATTGTAAGGCATGTATAGTAACATATATTTTGTTATGGTCCAATATTTTGTCTTGGACGTTCTGGTCAAAGCGCACTTCAAAAACGGCGACCGACCTGGATAGACGACTATGGGTAGATACAACTACGCCATTCGATGCATGCACCCTCTTTTTAAATTAGGTTTTAAAGGTAAGAAATTTATTAATTATTGTAAGGCATGTATAGTAACATATATTTTGTTATGGTCCAATATTTTGTCTTGGACGTTCTGGTCAAAGCGCACTTCAAAAACGGCGACCGACCTGGATAGACGACTATGGGTAGATACAACTTACGCCATTCGATGCATGCACCCTCTTTTTAAATTACGTTTTAAAGGTAAGAAATTTATTAATTATTGTAAGGCATGTATAGTAACATATATTTTGTTATGGTCCAATATTTTGTCTTGGACGTTCTGGTCAAAGCGCACTTCAAAAACGGCGACCGACCTGGATAGACGACTATGGGTAGATACAACTACGCCATTCGATGCATGCACCCTCTTTTTAAATTACGTTTTAAAGGTAAGAAATTTATTAATTATTGTAAGGCATGTATAGTAACATATATTTTGTTATGGTCCAATATTTTGTCTTGGACGTTCTGGTCAAAGCGCACTTCAAAAACGGCGACCGACCTGGATAGACGACTATGGGTAGATACAACTACGCCATTCGATGCATGCACCCTCTTTTTAAATTACGTTTTAAAGGTAAGAAATTTATTAATTATTGTAAGGCATGTATAGTAACATATATTTTGTTATGGTCCAATATTTTGTCTTGGACGTTCTGGTCAAAGCGCACTTCAAAAACGGCGACCGACCTGGATAGACGACTATGGGTAGATACAACTACGCCATTCGATGCATGCACCCTCTTTTTAAATTACGTTTTAAAGGTAAGAAATTTATTAATTATTGTAAGGCATGTATAGTAACATATATTTTGTTATGGTCCAATATTTTGTCTTGGACGTTCTGGTCAAAGCGCACTTCAAAAACGGCGACCGACCTGGATAGACGACTATGGGTAGATACAACTACGCCATTCGATGCATGCACCCTCTTTTTAAATTAGGTTTTAAAGGTAAGAAATTTATTAATTATTGTAAGGCATGTATAGTAACATATATACGTAATTTTAATTGCGTAAACTCTACGGCATATAAACATACGTACTTTATTGTGATAAATTGTAACGTATTACACTACATAAGCTTTCGGTAAAGCAATTTGTTCCAAAAAAACTGTTCTATTTATAGCAGAATGGTTTGATGGGTGCTTTATAGCCTGATGTCCATGGCCCTATCCTCAGTTCGATCCTACCGTTTTTTTAATTTTTTACTGAAATGTTTACGATAAACGCATCCATGTAATGCGTTAGTCCACTTTAGGTGTGTGCACCAAAGTTGTTTTTTTTCAAAATCACTAATTGATTCACGCACAAATTCGCGTTCACAGTTTTAGCATTGGTATTCGCATTTTTATGAACTCAAGCATGGGCTCTGCGATGTACAAATGGAATTTGCGTTCGTGCACATTCGTTTGTCCATTTGGCTCATTTGGCCGCATTCAACAAATGACATTGTGAACCAGACAGCAATGTCCGCCGTCTATTTGGGCATCATAGCATACCAGAAAAAGGCGATGGGTAAATCGCGTTCTCTTGCACGCGGTCAGCAAAACGCGATGCTAAATCGCAAAATTTTGACCGCGAACAGCGTCTACGCGTCGCTGCATCGCAAACTGTTTACGCGTGCATAAGGTAATCTCGTGATTTGTTCGCATTAATCGCTTTAACAATCGTTATTTGACTTGACAAAAGAACAATCCAGGTGTACTGAGCAAAAGTGTACTCACGCAGTAGTAATCTGCATAAATGTGGACAAATCTTTTCGAAGGGAACAACATTATCATAGAAATCGTCCTTACTAAAGAGCCTGAAATTCTGCGATAGATATAAACCTCTTAGAGTAGATACTGATATGACATTATTATCTTCAGAAAAACATAACTGAAATTGTCTTCATGACGCTTACCCGAAAGTGTGACTTTCCTGTCTTCATTTCATTTGGATTTCAATTCCGCAGTGTTCGCTTCACTACGTTGTTTTATTTAAACTATTTGTACAACTTTATATATATTTTTGTTGCATAAATCTAATCTTAATCCGAAATTGCTGACGGTAAGACATAAACTTTGCACTACACTAAAACTGCTAGTTGTATTCATGCGCCGCTGAACGGTTTAATGGACCGGGCCTTACCGGGTTGGTTCGACATAACAGCAAAACGATTTGAAAATAGGAACGAGATGAGTGTGTAAACTTTGTGCTAAAATTATTCCATACTATAAAAAATCCTAACTCGCTGCCTTTACAGTTACAAATCGTGAACTATTAGGCTCTTCAACTGTTTCGATTTTGCGTTAGACCCTAAATAGGAAACCTATAAATCTTGACGTTTGGTTTTTCTCTACACAATTGAACATATACCGCTTTAGATATTCAGTGCGCCATGTAATTGTCAAGATGTTCCGGGTCATTCCGGGTGCGAAATATTTGTAATTAAAATTCCATATTATTTTTTGTAATACTTTCCAGTAATTTAACACTTAGATTAAACATTCTGAAATATATATTTTTGATAACTATGTTACTTCCACGGCCCATACAAATATAAAATCCTTGTCTCAGCAACAACGTATATTTGTTAACGAAATTTCAGCAAGGCCCAGCTGTCAAAGTTGAACTCGTTTTCAAAAACCCGCTTACTACACCTACCGAAAACACCCCAAATTTTTTTATTTGGAGTTGCGAACCCTGCTAAGGATGCTAGCCTTTATTGATGGTCCAAACTTTGCCGAAAATAACATAACCTATTTACATTTTCCAACTTTTTTGTGTAAAAGTGACCCGAGCACTAGGAGACGGGTACATTTACATAAGGGCACTTTTCTAATCCTTTTATTTTGGAACCAGGAATATCAAAATGCTCTTTAAAACAAGTGTTTTCATGTAAGCCTTTAGCCACGATGTGAATGAACGCGCTCAGTGACAAACGAAGTATTTTACACCCTGAAAGAAATTAAATCCCTTGCGATAATGGAACAAAACGCATCCACCTGACGAAATATTATGAGTTTATCAAAACGGTATAGATCGTCGGGATTTAATTTACGATTTTATTTATGTTTTTAAACTATTTAACCGTGGAAATGTTATTAATCACTTAAACCAACGAAAATCAATGTTCGATTGTTCGATATTTTGAGGCAAAACACACATAAAACCAGGTTGAGATTGGTGTTAGAATTGTTCCTTGCGATTTCTGTGCCCTAATCGGCACTCCTTTACTTAACAACTCAACAGCAAGACATGTTGTGCCGACAAGTGTCGATAAGCCTAAGCCTGACTTGGGTTAAGTATGATTCAAAGGCCTGCCGCCTCCAGAACTCCCTCACGAAGCTGTTCTTTATCAAAGATATAAAATTCTAGAATTGCATGTGCAACATGTCATAATACCGTTGAGATGTTAAGTAAAAGACGACCCGCAAATCATCAGGTCTTAAACAGTTTTGAAAACCAGTTGCTCGATCGGCGTTTACCATTTGGACGGTTTCATCTTTTGAACGCCGCGTTTCCATCTCCTCGTGTCCCTAAAAGCATAGTTAATGTCCAATGTTTGGGGATGTGTCAGCAGCCATCTTATCGTCGCCGCTGACTGCGATCCGCTGTTTGTTCTTGATGCCAATGTCGTCGGACTGGTCTTATTCACTGTCCCTCGTCGATATCGACCCGATAGCCAACACCCAACTACGGGTATGGCGATTGAAATGCCCAGAATCAGCAGCACAGCCGTGGCGATAAGGAGCCATATTTTTAGGGAGTGGTCGTATGCCAGTTGGCGGTGGATGTGGTTCTTGCCGTGGGTCGTTCTCATGGGTCTCCGGGGTATCGGCGCATTTTGGTGTTCCGTTGTTGTTGCGGTTGTCATTGTAGCCGGTTTTGTCGCCCTTGTTTCAATAATTAGAAGTGGTTTCGCCGCTGTTGTTTGAACAGTAGGAACAGCGTTAGTCGACCATGGACCATGCAAAAGCGAAACCGCACGTACTTTAGTACTTGTGTCGGCTTTAAACCATCTCAACGGGACCCCCCGGGTATGCAATCGTCCAAATTCAGCCAGGCACATCCTAATTAAGACGTGGTCGTTATTGGGTAATATTGAATCAAAATGATAGCCCGCCCACAGATCCGTTATCGTAGTCTCAAACTGTTCGATGTTGATTGCGTATTCGAAGATTGCAAACGTTACCGTTGGATGATGGCATAGTACCAGTTGTGTCGTAAAACTGCAAACACAAATGATACCGTTCCGAATGAAGAAAAGTTCCCAATCGAAACCCAGGTTCAAGTTCCAAAGGAGGTTCAAGTTCCAAAGGCGATAAATAAATAATGTCGATGGGGCGAAAATATGTCCTTACCGAAAAATATATCACACTGATAACAACCAGCAACCAGCCCAACTATACTATATTTGCTTCGCTTCAAATTGGAGCATAGAATCTAATTAGGCATAAAAACAGTATAATTCAAGTAGAAATATGTCACAGAACCCCGAGGTTTTTGCTATAACCCCATTGATTTCTGCTCTATTTATACGAAGAGATCAGTGGGTTTGTCTGCGTTGAGGAATACTAAATTGTATTAACCCAGCTAATATACGTGGAGCAATGGGTTAATCGAACTTGTCAAGGGGCGGGCGTTTGGCTGCTTTGGGTTTTACTTAAAGAACATCTCCTAAATATCACTGTGGCTAGTGTACAATTAAACGATCGCTAAGTGCAGAGACTGTCACTGCGGCAAAAGTTTGTTCAACATTGTACGAAATACGCATCAATTTACGCGGAAAGCGTTATAAATTTATATCCTTAATGTGGCCTCAGCTACCTGTACTTGTAATATAAAGATTAGAAGATATCTATTTTAATTCCTATAATACTGGTGTTTAAATTCAGGGCAATAACAACGACTGTCAAGCAAGAGTAAACTTAAGATGCGCCCCATCCATCTTCTTTTGATACCATGTACAAAACTTTGTTAGAGAACAAAACTCGAATTTCAATAGCCGTAACCGATTTCAACATTTTTCTGTTTCGTAACGCCATTAGCGAATGCAATTCGGCGCCTGTACTTTAACACCAATGTGTTCGCGAACATTTTCAAATTATGATGTATTCAAATGGACTAAAATCTGTTCTTAAATGCAAAAATGAAATTTGTGTTCAGTGAACAACTGAATGGCAATTGCTTTTGACGAAAGAGGATGGTAAGGGGCGCAGCTTAAAGTTTACTCATGCATTATTTTTTGTATCTCATGGAATTGGTTGGATAATATTAAATCTGCTTTAGGCAAGAATATATCTAGTGTCCCACAAATACAAGCAGGAAGCAATAATATTTTACAATAGATATTAATGCCTTTCATAAGTTACCCTATGAGCATGTATAAGTTAAAATTGTAAATTACCGTTGGTGTTTTCTTATACATCGTTGAACAAATATGAATTTTCCATGTATACGGACACTTTAATGTTTTACTGGATGAACCTATTACAATTTCAGAGCGAGCGAAGCGAACATGAATTTTCTCCTATAGCGCCAAAAATCGTAAAAATTTCTTGTGTTCGGCTATGGTGATTATATCTCATCATCGGATGGATGGATTTTCATAGTTTATTTAACCATAAATTCAGTATATTTCCGCACCATCATAAAGTTTGGACTACCTCTTCCTGGTCAAAATGGGCTCCAAAAGGGTAGAGGGTCACATTTCTTGAATTTCACCGGTGAAAGGGTACCGTGAAGGTATGTCAAACTGTATGGTAACTCATTAAACACTTAGTACGTACTTGTATGGATGCGAAAATCGCCAAATTACAATGATAACTTGTTGAAACGAAATCCCGAGCCGGTAAAAAGGTTTATGATTAACATCGCGATAGCATTTGTTCAGCTCGGCATCGCTTTTCAGTGCCACGTACTGGATCGAAACTTTGATCGGATATCGATACCGAAATCGTATCCAAAGCGGTGAGATGCAGTTTTGCAATAATATCCGTTTGAAACAGTGTGGCAAATCGGTACTAAGAATACGATCGTTGAAGCTAAAGGCTCCTAAATTGTTTTCAAAACGGTGAGAGATACATTTGCAAAAATATTTCAATTTGCAACGGGTTTCCCATCGGTAGTACCAAGAGTCAGTTATGGTCGACTCTGCTGTAAAATGTAACACGGTTTAGCTTTTCTTTATTTTAGTTTGCAGTATTTTCCGATTGTTTCTATCTTACCGGTCGGCCCTCCTTCAGGTTAATGGCCTACACTGTAGTCTTGGTACACTGGCTTTGACGCCAACATGTTCTTGGACTACTAGGTGTCTGTCCATAGCCTCTCGAACCACCATATTTATACCCAGTTCTTTACAACCAAATCCATTCCTTCAATTTTTTGGGGATCAACGTTTTTGTTATATTTTCGAAAAAATTGTTTATCTTTCAGTATAATAATAGCATCAACTGAATGCATA
>JASANE010000588.1:0-27574 GCA_030248225.1 Trileptium ribeirensis
ACGCGTCGTTCACAGAGATCTGCGTGCACGAAGAGCGCACCGTAAGCTATTGCAAAGACGATATATTTTCGTTTTATTTTTGCAGAGTGTAATGTTTTCTGTTTTTGGTTCCAACAATAGCGTTGCGCATATATATTGATGTTGCAATAACGTTTGATTTTAGTACACCCAACAAAGAAGCTATATTGTTGTTGCAACATCAATAGCTTGCTCAATACCATTGTAGCGACAATAGAATCTAACATAAATGCAGCGACAAAAGTTTTCTCTTAGGATGTTAGCAACAATAGCAGTTACGGATATATGTAACTGCAACATAATGCTAGCATTTATTGCATTAAGGATGAAAATTTGGTAGGTATTGTAACGACAATAGTATTTATAAATTAATATGGTGTTTCTGTTCACAAATATTAATGTGATTGCTATAAATGTTGGTCTATTGTTTCAACAATAAAGATAGATTATTATTTGTACCTGGCTTATTTAATTTTTATATAGAACCTTAATATGGTTGGCCCAGGTAGCTCTGAGAGGCAATACGTTATGTCGTTAGAAAAAAACAGCGCAGAGCTATGGGTTCGGCGACTTAGGCTTAGTGTATGTCTTATATATGAGCCTAAGCTTAGGCTTAGTATACCGAGACTCCGGGTATCGGCTTAGCTACAGGGTACCGGGGTATCCTAAACTAACTTTAGCTGTTCTCGTAAGCTGCAGCTTCCTTCCATATTTGCTGTATGTGCGACTTTCAATATTCCTTTCACAATTGCTGTATATGCGACTATATGCGGCTTTCACGTTATAGTATCCCCACTGTTTGGAACTAAACGTTTTTGAGAGGGTCCAGTGGACCCCCCTCAGACTTCTGATGGCTAGAGTCAAGCTGAACCGTGCTCAGATTTTGTTATACGGTATGATTATGGCTGTGGCCGTCTGTACAGCAGAGGGGCCGCTACAGGGGATTAAAAGTTAGAAACAGTGGGGACACTATAACGTGAAAGCTGCATAATTTAAAAGTCGCATATATATACAGCAAATATGAAAGGAAGCGTGATAGTCGCATATACAACAAATATGGAAGGAAGCAGCAGCTTACGAGAACAGCCAAAATTAGTGTAGGTACCCTGTAGGTAAGCCGATACCCGGTGTCTCGGTATACTAAACTTAGGCTCATATATAACACCAACACTAAGCCTATGTAGCCGATCCCCGGTTCTGCGCTGCTTTCTAACGGTATAACGTATTGTCCCTCAGGATTACCTGGGCCAACCATATTAAGGTTTCCTTTAAATATTAAATAATCCAGGTACAAATAATAACCTATGTTTATTGTTGAAACATTAGGCCAAATTATTATAGCAATAGCATTAATATTTGTGAACAGAAACACGATATTAATTTATAAATACTATTGTCGTTACAATACCTACCAAATTTTCATCCTTAATGCAATAAATGCTAGCATTATGTTGCAGTTACATATATCCGTAACTGCTATTGTTGCTAACATCCTAAGAGAAAACTTTTGTCGCTGCATTTATGTTAGATTCTATTGTCGCTACAATGGTATTGAGCAAGCTCTTGATGTTGCAACAACAATATAGCTTCTTTGTTTGGTGTACTAAAATGAAACGTTATTGCAACATCAATATATATGCGCAACGCTATTGTTGGAACCAAAAATAGAAAACATTACACTCTGCAATAATAAAACGAAAATATATCGTCTTTGCAATAGCTTACGGTGTGCTCTTCGTGCACGCAGATCTCTGTGAACGACGCATAATCCCTATTTGTTTTGAGTTGTTGGGCGTCCGTAGCTCAAACCTGACTTGAGCACGGATGTTAAATGTATGATCAAATATACGTGTTTACTTTATAGCGGAAGTTCTACTGTCAAGTAAACTTCACTGTACCTGTGTGCCTATTCCTTAAGATATGTATGTGACTGGTGGTGTAAAAATTTCGCTTCGCTCCACTAAATCTTGCTAGCATGCACTTTGCTCCTCGTTAGTTACTCTGTGCGTTCTCACCACTCTCCGTATGTGCACAAAGTATTCTAGCTATTCAGTCTAGTGAGGCAAAATGTCCCAGATTGTCGGAAAATATTCTAACCAGATGCAATCGTCTTCCAACTAGCATCGAATCCCACCTTCACTGGGTAGCTTTAATCTTTAACTTTTCGAAAACTGCTAGTAGCAGATAAGCCGTTAAGTAGATTTCTTATCTAGTTAGTAGCTTGTTAAAATAACCAGTAATCAACTACAGGGCACTAAATACCCCAAAGCGGGTCCTCAATACTTGGTTAAACCTAGGTGTCACTCAATTTGAAGGTACGCGCAAATATTGATCGAACTATTCCCATTCACTCAATATCTGAATAGCATAACACTAATAGCGAGGCATACACAAACGGTTTCATAACAAATGAAAACTATCATACAAAACTAGTCCAATATTATGTACTGACCATAAGTTCAATATGAAATGTCAGTGAGGATCCTTTGAGATTTGATTGCGCCACGTCGTTCCTTTCGAGTCGGTCGGTGAAGGCTCGTGGTAAGGCTGTCGTACCGTGGCGTTGAAATCGATCGCCTGTAGACCGGGAAAAATACCAATTGGCCAGTGATTGTCCAAAATATTTACGGCAACCAGCGATTGTCAGTGTTAGTAAAACGTATATAAACGTTCCGATCACAATTTTCGCTGCCAAAACGTCCCTGGATAAGAGTAGAACAACGACACCAATTTGGTTGAACTCGAGGCGAGCCAAGACGGTTGAATATTACAACAGTCAATAAGTCGCTGATTCACACCAGAAATGTCGAAGTATTTAATGATAGTATGAGCAGTGATAAGTAAATTTGGAATTAGTTCACTAAACAATTCAGTTACCACTTTCGACAGTTTCTACGATCACTTGTACCCTGAAACAGCAACATCGATTAGTCACACTGTACGCCACAAAACACGGCCAGCTGCCACGAACCTTACCAGTAAACATTATTCCAATATTCCGCGTTTCCACCAATTTTTTCATATTTCGGAACACCTTTCAGCTCACACGGTCCAGGTGGTACTATTTCCACTTAAAGCCTAGTTCCTGATAAAATATGACTCCTGCCCGAAAGGGTAGAGCATCTACTTTACGGTGCCGAAACGCCGAGCAACTACATCAACATCTGGAACGTGCCAGCAAACACTAGGCCTTCAATTTCACCGTGCAAGGCGAATAGTATAATAATGCAGTTCATATAGTTAACACATCATTGATATTGACTATATTAAATAGCGTGGTTCTAGTGAGATTTTAATTTTGTGTGTGCGAGAGGTCCCTCACCTAATGCTTTGAAAACTTTTGTCCCAAGAGCTTCATTGACGCCTCACGGCGTAGCCCCCACTTTATTTATGTACTAGGACCAGTTCTGGCCCTAAGGGATCCCAGCTGCACCACGGTTTACTCTATTGTGGTGCCCGGACAACCCCGGCTTCCACGACTCCCCGGTGATCTATGCGATGACCTAAGGGAACCGCTTAGCTTAGCAGGCTGCCGGCGGGTTAACCAGGGTGTTCGGCCTGGCCCCTATAATGGCCCACGTGTCTAATGGTATGAGGTCCCCCGAGGGAGAGTCAACCCTTAGGCCTGCTCACAGGTAATAAGGCTGACTCGCCTTTCCCTCATGTTCCACCTGGTCCCCTAAGTGGGGTTCTCGGATCCTAGTATAGCCTGGGTAAAATTCCCCATTTTTCGTGCCTGCATGTAGAATCCTAAAGACTAGTGGGGGTACGGCTATGATCCTAATAGCGGCCCAGTTTTAGTTGTGACTCCTTACGATATTCCTTATTCTAGTCCTAGCAGACTTTACCTAGTAACTCAAACAACACCAGGGCATTGAGGCGAGGGCCCCAATCCCTTGGAGGTCAAGATTCTAAATACTAGTGTAATATGTTAGGTGGCGAACTACGCAGAGCAGTGGTTGGCTACGTGGCTCTTGCGGCGGAGACGCTTTTGATAGCGCACGCAACCACAGGGTTAGTGCGGGGTATAGAAGGTCGCCAGCTCGGGCCTTAAAGCAGGGTCGTGCAAGTGACTTTGGTTTAGCGGATGAAATTCACGCGACGTTGGGTGGAGACTGGTTTTGCTTGCCGTAGCGTAGAATTCTGCCTTGCGCCAGACCTTTTAGAGGGAAAAATTTAAACTACCTTTGACAACTCCTGCTGGGGTCAGACAATAATGTAAAACTCCGAACCGCTTAGATAAATCAGACACAGTTCAACTCGTTTACTATTGAGTCAAATTTTACATGGTTTGCACACTAAAACCACAGCCCAATTGGGGCATATCGCGATTTATTAACAATGTTTATAATATAACATGTTTAGGTCGGGTATCCTGCAAGATACCCCAATACAAATAGGATATTCCCTTTTAACCCACTATCTTGAGTAACATTTAATCAATTTGAACTCGTCGGTCGAATGAAAACTGAACGTTAAATCCTAAACGAATACGATAAATATGTCTGGATCGTCATTTTAAATTTTTTTTTCACCCATGAACAATTGCCCCTTGTACCAATGCAAAGGCTGCCTGCCTAGTGAACCGCGAAGCTCATCCAGTACGTACAAAGCCCAGATAGAAAACCAGGACTGGGGTTCCCTAAATTTTGTTCATTCGCGGCAGAGGCTGGAGTGGCCCGCGAGCGATCTGACTAATTTGAAACTCGCGCCTAGGTGCCGATGTGGATTTTCCCCGTAGTTGCACGGTTAGAAAAACCACCTCCCACCAAGATTTAATACAATTTAGCTCACCGTCAACTCCAGTCCCTGTCTCGTTCTATTCTCAACTACTGAGCCTTCTAAAATTTTGCCGGGCCCGCAGTCGTTTGCATCGCCAATTGAGCAGCAACAATAATAACACAGCGACCGAATGGGGATTCGACGCTGAAACCCGATTTCAAACAGTTGGGGACAACGCGTGTCACCCGAGGATGCAAACGGCCACGCCCCAATATCACTCCAATCGCCCTTGAAATTTTGATTAATCTTTTCAAAACACCGCTTAAGTGTCTCTTCAAAAACCGTCACTTGCCGCGGGGCAAAAATTTTTTATTTGTTAGCGCATAGAACGAAAACCCAACCGATTTGCCCTACCCTAGAAAATTTGAACGCTACCATTTGCCTCGGAATAAAAATTTTGATCACTCCTCAGACCTGTGAAAGAGAGCAAATGTCCGAGGAGCGCGAAACCAGTCGAAATACTCGTGAGCGTAACATTTCAGAGTTAGCACAATTTTTGGCGAATTTTAACGGGGCCGTCCTTTACGGGCGCGCGGAGCATCCTTCCGACACTCCAACGTCCGCAAAGGGCGGCCCTTGACTAATCGAACATGTAGCGAACCAGGGGAGGCTCTCCACCGTGGCGGCACGGCGAGAAACCACCCCTAGCATACCCAAGAGCAAGCAAAAAGAAAAACAAAAAGCCTTACTAAGAACGAACTTTTAAACGTTGGCGACAACTGCCAGAGCTCACAAAAGAAAAGTCGACTGGTCCCGATCGGGGAATCGGGCAGTCTCTTTTATACTCTGCTTGAACCCCCCTTTTTGTCGGCGTTTGGGTCCTTTGATTTTGCTGCCCTGTGCCCAGACTTTGAAGTTTGAAATCGTCTGCCAGCTCAAAAGCTTATATATATACGTATAAAACCAAAAACTGCAATGCACAGTAAAGAACTTGAGCATAAGCCGTGCCAATACAATACGCACATCAACCAAGATGACAATAACAGTGCAACAAGCTTCGGGCCCCTTGGTCAGCGACAACAACATTAATCGTTGCTCACTTACATTGGTCATTTTGGCAAGCACACAAGAGGCCCGCGTAAATAACGAAACCTCGCACTGGTCGGCGCGAGGTTTTCAGAATAACAAAATATATAAGCGCTTCAGGCGCTTTTGTAGGTTAAAGTTTTTTGTATATTTTTGTTCATATTTCAGGAACGGAAAGGAGTAGGCGGCCGGGGGCGGGATCATATCCATGCCCTGGCTGGTCGCCTGCTTATGAGACCTATAAATTTAACGTAAGTCCCCTAGGAGACCCGTTGGGAGCAGAGAAATGCGTGCACGATAGGAAAATTTTGGGTCCCGATTGAGTTTTGGGGGTCCCGCGAAGATCCGTTGGGGGCGGGTGGCCCCGGTTTTCAGTGAAATGGTTAGTATAGGGCCCAGTTGAGGTACAGGGCACGAAAAATCGGGAAGTTTTGGTTTAGGGTGTGGTAATTTAGGGCCCGAAAGTTTGATGGTTTAAACGTTGGATTGGGAGTCCCTAAGTACTTACGGGATGGGAGTAAGTTGACCCGAATGCGTGATTTTGAATCCCTATGAAGCCCCAATAATAGTTTGATGTCCCCTTTTTGGTTTGAAATCTATAAAAACCCCCAAAATTTGACTTTTCTTACACCCCTTGAGAAATAAAAATTCTTCGTTCTACTAAATCAATTTCGTTATTTTTTATATATTCGAAACACCCTTTCGAAACGTATATGACGTAAAATAAAATAACTGTTCCAGTTCCCGGCGTGTCAGGATAGATCTTCCCAGATTCCAAAACATCAGAAAGTTCAAAAACGCCTTTTTGTCACGATGGTTTCGCACAACACCCCGACCCATCCTGACACCCGGACACAAACGCAAAGCATGTACACTATTTTATCGACTACAAACACATATATATTGCATAGTTATTGTTCACGCACCGGAACCGACCCTGGGGCACCTAATTAGCAAAATTTGTTAAGTCTGAGCGGTGATAGAATCGTGAGATCTTTCCCCTTGTCCCCGGCCGATCCGACTACGCATCCCCAAATACAAATCGATAGCATTGTTATGCAGACTATTCATAAACAGTAATGATCCTGGGCACGATCGGACACTTCCACAATAAAATTTTGGTTCAATTTTAGGTGCGAAATCACCCCGCGCACCTCGGGCGGGTGGAGCGTGATAACACAGTTATAGCATACGATACAATGTTTTATTCAACACAAACATCAATAATATATCAATAAATTCCCGGATCACGCTCCACCGGTATCCGATCGCCCTTTATTCCCCAAATTTGAGGCCTTTCTGGCCGGATTTTGAATGTTTAAGATTCCCCGTAAAACTCGGGCTGTTACACATGGAGTTAGCATATTCTGGAATTATGCCGACGTTATATTCCGCTGTTATTGCCTGCCCGCAACACGTTGTATAGGAGCCATACGCCGAAAGTTTGCTGACTGTCAAAGTTGATTATGCCCACTAAAAATGCTGAGAACATGTTACAGAGATTTTGGTTGTTATTTTGGGAGTGGATGGCTATTGAGAGCCAGAATAATCCTAAGATTACCTTCATCTCAACATTTTGTCGTAGTCGTGGGTTTTTCTAACTGAAATGGTGTTTAACGATGAAAGGTGTAGGGCCAACATGGGATACGCTTTACTGCGCCACTTTGTGGCATGTTTATATTATTGAAATAAATAATTGTATATTGCTGGAATAGAATTGTGACTTACATCCGTCCGCAGATTAGCGCGAAGCTCAGAACAGCTTGTTTACCTGCCATTTCTTTACCAAAACCTGTCGTTGTAGGAACACCAATGTTGTATTGTGGTATGTAATGCGCTTTCGACCATTGGCTAAAGAGTTTACGCTGACCACCAGCGCCTTCGTATATGTACGTTTACAATTATTATATACACTGGTTATATGTGACGTATGTTTGTTTTTTGCCTATTAAATTTTCAAAATGAATCTTTGGGGTACCGGATACAAACGTATCATTCATTCAATGCGGATAAAGTTTAGGCGGTGCCGCACCTCAGAAGCTTAAACGGTGGAAAATTGGAGTGCTCTATGCGAAGGAGGAGGCCGCCGATAAATATATTACCTTAGGGTCAAGATCTGCCCAGAACCGTTGTGGTTAAGAAAACCAAAATGTTGCGGCTTGATGTGGTTCTTTTTGGTTCAAGGTGAAAAAGGTTAGCACCATTCGTTAATAACAAGAAAAAGAAATGTTAATCAAATAAGCTCGCTAACGTGTCGGGCCCCTCATCCTTTGCCCTGTGGCACAGGCATATTTCCCAAGGAGAAAAATCTGCCTAATTCATGTCAGGCAGATTTCTGCCTTAAGACAGATTGCCCCCAGGGGAAATATGGCTAACATGGCGCTAAGCAAACTGTGCTCTAATTTGTGCTTGAACAAAATATTGTTGTTCTCCACGACATTTAGTAATTGCCTATTATTCGGCACACAGTTCAAAGTTTGCAACCATACGTTTTTTGAGAATCGCTTTTTCAAGTGATGATATGTATTTCCCC
This sequence comes from Trileptium ribeirensis, assembly GCA_030248225.1. Lineage (NCBI taxonomy): Eukaryota > Metazoa > Nematoda > Enoplea > Enoplida > Thoracostomopsidae > Trileptium > Trileptium ribeirensis. The sequence continues at coordinate 8,360 of JASANE010000588.1, forward strand.
AAATATAGATTAGCGATAGCCCAGATTACCAAAATACAATATGAAATGTATACATATGTGCAGCAGTACGTTTTAATGTTCAGAAAAGTAGTGAAGCAAAAACTTTTCTTTCGACTAAATCTATACAGTTTGTGAATGTCATTTTCTGAAAACGCTGTACACCTCCAAGGCGCGATAAACCTCTCCCAAGCCGGCGTACACCCACCAATTTGAAGAAGGTGGCATGCCAGTTGCAGCAACTTCTAGATAATGACGTGTCAATTGCACCAATTTGTATATATTTTCATGCCAGTTGCATTAATTTGTAGATGGTGGCATTCCAGTTACATCCGTTTGCAGGTGCTGTCATGCCACTTAAGCCATTTTGTAGAAGGTGGCATGATAGTTGCACAAATTTGTTGATGATGGGATGCTAGTGTACTAATTTTTAGATGGTGGTATGCCAGTTCCACTAATTTTAACAAGCTGCTGGTATCTGGCGTGTCAGTGCCTAAACAATGTTGTGCATATGCAGCGCCAGCTGCAGAGCGTGTAGATGTACGCTAATTAATGTAAATGATAAATTATTTTGATTTACTATCTTATCTTTTGTTCGTTTTATAAATTTTTATGCATTTACAACTTGTGCTATATTTGACCCCACGAATTTACGAAGTTTCCTCACACAAGTAACAAACGGAAACCGCTAGATCTACGGCTTCATGAGTATTATATTTCAATATAGGATCAACCCAGAAATGATCCGGAACGCGTGGGAGGCATGTTTTACGCTGTTAGACTGCATCAACATCATTCGATATCCAAAATGGAAATAACTGTTCCTGACAGCGGCTGACAGGTGTCTCGCGGATGAATTTAAGAGAAAACGTTCCATGAGCGAGCTCAAGCGCTTAAAACTCAATGACGATTCAACTAGTGTTGAGCCATGTGGACCGCACACGAAAGCACTAGCCATAATAAAGGGCGGACTTCACCGGTAGTCGGAAGTAACCACGCCAAATGCTACGTCTCGGCAAAGGTTAACGGGTCTTTTCGGTTATCCCCCCAGCCGGAATTTCGTCAATTTTGAAGTTACAGATAAAATTTTGGTACCAATCGATTCAGCTCGATGAGCAGGTTCAGAAAATACCCATTTTACCCACATCCCTGACAAATTTTTTTTCGATTTTTTGAGGTCAAAATGGTTCTTCGAAATATGGTCATATTGGGTATCATTCGACTCGGCTAGATGAGACAAGTCGATTAGTGTGTAATTTTTTGAAATCTACCCCACCGTTAGAAAGTTATGATGGCCCAAGTAACCCTGAGGCGCAGAAATAAATTGCAGGCCATGCCGTTCTGGGTATACTAAGCCTAAGCTAAAGCCCTTTTATGAGACATACAGCCTAAGACTAAGTCGGGGGGCTGCCGCCCCCGAACCCCCCGCTTTAAGCTGTTCTTTTCTCTAACGTTATAACGTACGGCCCTAATAACTTTCTAACGGTGGGGTAGATTTCAAAAAATTACACACAAATTGACCTGTCTCATCCAGCCGAGTCGAATGATACCCAATATGACTATATTCCGAAGAAAAAAATTTTTGGGTTCCCAGGGGGGACCATCGGGGCCTCAAAAAATCAAAAAAATTGTCAGGGATGTGGGTAAAATGGGTATTTTCTGAACCAGCTCGTCGAGCTGAATCGATTTGTATCAAAATTTTTTATGTACCTTTAAAATTGACGAAATTCGGGCTGGGGGGGATAACCGAAAACACCCAGGTTAACCACTGATTTAATAATACCAGCGTTGGACAATGCAATGGAAAACTACAATGCCAAGTTAGTGTTCGTCGGTAATGTAAAAACAATTTAATATAAGCAATCGTGTACATGCTAATAAATACAATCCATATCCGTATGGAAATCATAGTACAAAGAGGCACAGCATCTCAGTCACAGCGGTCCGAATACTATATTTGGAAAAGTAAGGGAAAGGCAAGAAAGCCTTACTACGTGTAAGCATGGTAAATTGTTAAATCAACCTGGGGACCGGAATTTCGCATATCACTAGCAGGCGGCTGCCCACACCTACTTACGATAAAGACTTTATGATATCTTAGGGTTTTAAGTACCACGCCTCTGCTAAATTTCAAGATTACATTATTGAGAATGAAACTAGGATCTTTTTACCGCAGTAACTACGCCAAAATTGGTCGATGTTGAAGACGCTGCGCCATTTTGGTACCTTTCGACGCAGCAAGCCGAGTAGGTACAGAAATAGTCATTGCAAATTAATTGTACGGCACAATTTTCGAACTGTTTGGTTTGAAAAGTGGTCCTCTCTTTGGTAACCAAAATTTTCTCAATAAACGTATAATTTTATAATTCATTCGAACCGCATTAACGAATGTTAGTGGAATGGAGAAAAAATTTCATTGTTTGTTCGAAATTGGTCAATTTCGGCACGAGGGGAGTGTTAACTGAAAAGATTATAGAACTATATTATGCTGATTGTACTTAGCTTCATATTACTAGATTTTTAACATCGCCTCCCGATGCCGAGGCTGCAGTTACAGGACGGTTAATGCGATCCACTTCGCAGCCCATCATAAACTATTCAGCCAAATGGAAGCCGGACGGTGATTTCCTAACTCAGAAAAAGGAGTTAAATTTTTGTTCAGCCTGAGCTAAAAATTCTTTTACCTAGCTAATGATTCATGGCTGAAACTGTTTTGTACTCCACACGACTTCGCTATGTACACCACTGTTACGCTTCATTTGATAGCTAGTATTTAATTGAAGGACGTAACAAAACTGAAGGCATATTTAAACAGACTGTCAGAGGTAATGAACAAGATATGACAACTAGCGAGACTCTGCTGAGCTATTGACAAAATTAACAAACATTGTAGCTATACTATTTTCAGTTTCTTCTGGAGCCATTCGAGATTTTAGATATCGTAGGAACATTCGTCGAAGCCTTGACAATTCGGGCATCGAACGTATTGTGCTGCATATAACTTTTGCATCTGTCTGAGGCACACTGATCAATTCGCCCGGCAACGCATTCGACTGTCCGTTTAAGATGGCACGTATGATTTCTTGCGTAAGCCTATCAACTTCGTGTAGAAAATTAGATGGTGCTAGCGGCTGACACTGACTAGAGAAATTCGGCTCCAATTTTTTTCCAGCAAATAAGCAATCGTACACTTGACTAGCACATTCTTCATAATTTGGTTTGTCTTGTGACTGATCATGAAAAGGAATGACATTGACTTCGATTAATGGACTATCCCATCGATTACGTGGATTTGGACATTCATAGCGCATAAACAGAGCATCAATAACATCTTTAGGATATTTTACGTCATCTGAGATTTTAGCCGAATTAAGTCGATAAACAGTAGAAATGTCTTCAACCTTTGTATGGACAACACAGTACGTTGTTCCGGTATTTTTAGCAATACAGTATAACTCGTAGCGATAGCCTTTGATATAATTAAGAGAATCAGCGATAACGAGGGATAACTGACTTAATGAAGCCTCGACAGCGGAACGAAAATAGTTTCTTTGTTCTTTTTCCGAACTCGCTGTATTATATGATGTTGATCGATTAAAGGTAGACAGAACACTGTCTGTAATGTGGTGAATTTCGATATTTAATGGCAACTTTGGACGTAAGTAATCGATTACAAACTCGGTAACAGTCGTTTTCCCACTTGACGGAAGGCCAGTGATCAACAGCAAAGGCATCATTTAATCTTTCTTAAATGTAAAGTTAAAACCTTTGTTATGCTCAAAAAATTCGAATAATGTTTGTGTTTTTGAGGTTGGTTTAGAATCTTTAAAAAGCACCAATTGAGCAATAAAATAAACTTTTTGAAACCAAGCAATAGACTGAAAGCAGAGACGAGGATTATAAAAGAGCATAAATGACAGTCCAACTGCAAAAAAAACCGAATTTCCAAACGATACAACGACCAACTCGCAAAATGAAACTCAGGCAAAATGCGGCAAAACGTGAAAAGACAGAAAATTCAGTCTAAACACAGAAGCCGACAGTTTGAGATATATAATATTCAAACAATTTGTTCAAAATAATAACTAGTAAAACGCAAAGCAAGCGTGAAAAGGAGCGGGTGTGGTTTCATTTTCGAGTTATCATTTTGTTTAATCACATGTGTAGCAGGCAATGTTTGATGTATATACCACCGTAAGACCTCTTGAACTCCAAACCCACTGAATATGCTAAAACCTTATCCACTCTACACCCATCGAAAATAACTGACAACGCGTCCAGTATTTGTGCTGCACTCCAGATAATCAAATCGTGATGGTCAGCCCAGAAAGTGGTCCCACAAAAATGTCGTGGTCAACAAAGTTATAGATCTCGATGAGCTAATTGTGTAAGGTGGTCGATGCGAACCCAGTGTCGCGCGATATAGGCTGCTAAACACAGGAACCGTATTGCCAGATTTGGCAAACAACCCTTAAAAATTGTGTGTTGCTATTTTGACCATGAAGATGGGGTCGTAGCTGTTCGCGGTCAACAAAAGGGACATCGTCATTACTTTTGTTGTCGAACAAAAGATTTGTCGAAATCTGTCATTCTGAAAACGAGTTATAAAGGACAGCGACAGACAAAAAAAAGAAATTTTCACGATTTTCCCTTAGCGCCCTCAGGGGAAATTCCATTCGGTTCGCTCACTCCGTTCCAATAACTATATTTTCTCCGGAACTTCCACAACTGTTGCACGAATGTTTTCTTATTTCTGTTTGTCTAAATAGCAAGAATGTGTCCAAACTACAAAGAGCTTCAAAAAGTTACTTTACCTACGTAAAAACAATTATATATGTAAGTTTCCAGCTATGGTGTACATTAGCTAAGAGGAAAGTTCTGCGTCCCGAAAGGTCAGCTCAAGGTCGGCCTTACTACTGCTAATTGCTAGTCTGTAATATGCGGAGAAAGCATTTAAAATAAATCTGATAGAACAGAAATTTTTTTATATCGTTTAATTCAATGCAGAAAAGCAAAGCTAAATGGCTTGAACAGCACGTTGGGCAGCGACATACATATCGTCGATCGGTTGGCCAGGAAATATTGTGAAAACGACTAACCATTTTTCTGCGTGGCGGTATTTCATGCTGGTTTCGAAGTGTACTACGGAGTTCTTCAAAATTAAAGAAATTTTGCTAAAGTTTTCTCTGAAATGCTTGTCTTCGCCAAAATGCTAATATGTTCGATAGCAAGAAACGCTTATATTGTGGTTTCGAATGCCACAAGTTCATTAAAATATGCGGCCTTCCACTACGCAAAATCCGGAAAAATCACACCGCTCTTTACACTGCAATTTCTATGGCAGTGTAACAAATTTTTAATCTACCCCAACAAGCTTCCAAAAACAGCTATTTATTTTAGACCGTTGCCTGAAGCGACCACAGCTGCCTGGCCTTTATATCACAAACTTTTAAAAGTGTATGAAATGGGCGTAAATATCATATTTAGATTATGCTGCTGCATTTGTGTTCTCAAGCAATATTCGTGCAACGAAAAAATGACTGCATAGTGCACTACATTATGGTGTTATAAGAAAAGTCCATGAAATCATATACGGGATCTCTCCAATCGAATACATGGAAAGATTACAGTTGATCGCTTTACTATAAAGAATTAATAACCTGCATTTTCACTGTACAGCACACACAATTTAGTCAGCAAAAGAAGAAAAATGCCCCACACTGCAAATGAAGGACCAATAACAATTAATACAATTCAGTGTATGTCGTATTGTACAAGACACATATGGAAACAAAATAAAATTTCCCGCAGGAAAAAGGGAGGCCCCCGAAGTCGACATCATTATGAAATCAACACGTAGTATATAGTTGTAAATCTCCCAAATAATATAGATTAACCCAATTTTAGGGGCATAGGAAGGCAGGTAGTTACTGTAAATAGTGCTCAGTTTCAAGAGTGCCAATTTCATCAAATTAGCTTTTTGACAGACTAAATCGCAGTTTGGTGGTGCCAAATACAAAAAATATAATATTTGGGCACCAGTAACACGACTATCCCAATTTTAGGGGTACAAGAAGATGACTACGTAAAAGAAATAGTTCAATTTGCACTTTGGGCCAGCCAGATACGTAAATTTGCAGAATTTTGGAAAAATTAGTACTGAATATTCAGTAAATCGCCTTACAATTCAGGGAAATTTACTGTACGACTCACTTCCTGTATAAGAAAAATGTTTCCTTGTGATATATAATAGGAATAATTTCCTGACTATATTTGAATGAAAAAATCCCTACATATCTACAAGTAATTACTTCCCTATGAAAATAAGGAATACTGTTAATTTGTGGATTTTAATTCCAAACAATACTTTGTACATTCAGAACCATTAATACTTAAAAGTGGTTTTTAGGAACACAGCGATTACGTTACGGTTACATTAGACATTCACTACCCATCAATAGTGAAAATAAATGTACGACCTGGAAAAAAGACGCCATAAATTTTTAAGCATAACTAATGACACGAGAATGCAATATGTGAATTTTGACTCAGACTGAGTCACAATTTGAGTAAAATTGAGGTAAACTTTAAAACTCAAGCTTTTACGGTTAAAAAGGGTCGCCGCAATAGTACAAATTCGGTTCAACTTTACTTGTTGTGAATAAAGAATGGTTGTCTTGGCTTTCCATACAGACAAACGGTGCTATATATGATAGATGTCGATAGGCCGAAGGGTCGGACACCCTCAAGAAATATGTACGCCCTCGCTCCTCGGAAAATTTTAGCAAAAAACGGTCGGCTGGGGGTTTACCAAACCGCCGGCTTTCCACACTTTCCTACTCCTAGATCCATCCGTTGTTGGCCGTCAAAAGTGGCATTCAACCAACGCAAGAAGTCTCGCCAACACAAACGCATTTTAGATTATTTAAATCCGGTTAATATATTATAGTTAACGGAAGTTCGCCATATTCCAATAACACTTGATTCACCAGCTACAAATGCACCGAACGTAATCTTATTAGCTCATATAAAAACACACACCACGTTAGAAGCAATAACGACAAGCATACACCCAGTCGAAACTTACAATGTATAAATTTATTGGCTTTTCATACACAGTACATGAAATATATATATATATAAAGTTAATTCCAATATAATATACAACTCATCTTTTAACAGTACGTATATGGTACAACTACAACTAAAATAGTAAGTTACCTATTTACGTAAACTATTGACTTTATGCTATATATATATATACAATTTCAGTGCACAATAAGTATAACATCGCCTAGCCAAGTGCCTGCGTTAGACTTGGTAAAACCCCATTTAAGACATGGAATTGCCAAATACATTGAGAAATTCGACCAAATGTAGATATATACGAGTCATTACACTTATGGAACATATGACAAAATCATCAATTAAATATGTAGGTATGCACTATGAGTTTGCTGTGTTGATCCAATATTTTTTAGTATATAATCATTAAGGTGAGAATGTGCGGTATTTTCGAGCTCTGGTTCGGCTTTTCTGAATCATGCCAGACTCGACTCTCCATGTAGCTAGCTCGGATCAGCAATTTTTGAGCCATGTCCGGCTAGGCTCTTGTGATAAAAAGCTAGCCCCAGCTGGTCACTTATTAGAAAAGTTTGGCGTTTCTCTAATATTAGAGATGACATATAATATACAAACCAACTAAGCAACTATCAGGAAATAGCCGGAATTCCGGTTCCGGCAAAAGGCAAAAACCATTCGAGAACCGGAATTCCGGTTTTGTCCACATTTTTTGCTTCATCTGTGGTCCAATTATACGTTATCTATATACACAATAATCAACTTCCAACACAACCAAACAAAACAAAAGACTAACTCAGCAAATTACCGTGTGAAACGTAGGTAGGACACAATTTTAGAAAGTATTTTCATCTTCACCCGGCAGGAGTTTAACAAAACAAAGCTAAGTCGATGCTTGTAGCAGCTTAGCCATTCAGAAATCTGCGGTATATGTTAGAATTGAACCGGTGCAACTTGATATAGACATAATAGAGTATGGATTATTGAAGTATTTAGCGGTAAGCTTGAATATAAATTGCGTGAAGCACTCGTCAGTGCGCTTGCAAACATTGTAATCAGTTTACGTTGGAGTAGAGTAACATATCTACAAAGCAGCTAGAAACTGTGTTCTTGGGTAGGAACTGCATGTATTGAGACTGTGCGAGCAATATCACAGTTTGTGTCATTTATAGCTTTCTGATCAGAAAATGATCATCATCTAACTGACGGACAATGATTGCCCAACGCTAGCCTGAACAACGATCGTTCCTAGACAACGATCAGAAAACTATAGTATAGCTTTTTATATTCTTTTAGAACCATATCGACCAAAAATTTAAAGTTTCCTACGGAATAACATGTAACGGACGTATGTCTAGTAAAGAGACGCGACAGGAGACACAGCAAAACTGTCTACTCTACACTCCATGCGCAACAACATTCAGTTTGACACAGTTTACGCAAGCCTGTACAACAGAAGGCACTTTTTCGTTGGAAGTGCAAAAACCGACATCTTGATGGATAAATATTTTAGCTTCCTCAGCGTCTTCACATTCCCATAGAGGCAATAATGTCATCGCAATACATTTAGTTTAATGTAAAATTTATTTTTTTATACATTTAAAATCCACAGTGCATTCATTTCGTATAGTAGACTTGCCTAATTTGGGTCACCTTTTTGTGCCAATTTCAAGACACGTAGCATTTACTGCCATAAAATTACAACCACATAATGAATCAAAACCAGATTTGGAACGCTATTAGAGAGGACGATGGGAGAGCATATAGCCAATTTTGAGCCGGCAAATATATGTGAGTGCTGTGATATATATGACGAAAAGTTCCCAGAAAATCAAGGCATGACCCACATTGAGGTGGTTGTCTTAATCTGGGTCGCCAGGGTCTTAAAGTGGGTCACACTATTCCGGTATAAAGATGAGTGCAAATGCCAAATTCGGCACGCCGCCTTTCGAAATACCGAGATTTTGTTTCCAAATTACCGCCACACCCTTGTTACTGACGAGATATTAAACACGATAATGAAGTGTCGCCAGTTTTTCTGACTGCAAAATTTCTAAAGGAGAAACAATTGCAACAATATTGGCGCGAATGTAGGGGTCGCGTTCATACCAAAATTTCAGTATAGTACGTATCAAGGTAACAAAATTCAAATAATGAAAAAGCGAAAAACTGAGATAAGGAGTACATATTGACCGGACGATTTGTGAATTATAATAGTCAGTGTTTTGAGTTAATTTTGCAGAATTGCTTTAGTGGTATGTTTTCTTAAAATTTTTTTATCACATTCGACACAGAAAAATAGCGCTTCGTCGCGGAACCTCCGCACGACTCGTGTTGCCAGCAATGGCAATCTAAGCATTGCAGCCAATCTCCCCTGAGCGCGTCGTCATTTCCATAGGAAACAAAACATATAGGACATATTGAGACTTCCCTGCGCTCGTAGCGAAAGCTGCCAACCTTTTCGAATTAGGACACTTCTTAGTACCTTTAGTCATTCCAACAGGACTCTTCTTATTTGCAACTAAAGAGATGAGTTCGGGTGCAGTGAGACATATTTTAGCATTTCTACGGTTGCATAATGTCATTGCAGCTTTGCTGACCGGACCTAAGAGCTCGCTGCCCATTTGCTTGAATGAAACAAACCCAGTTACACATGCCGTTTGACATTGAGCTTAACTGGCCTGCTGGAGGGGGTATCGCGATGTATGAGCAGCCACGATTTCCTCAGAACATATAGAATCACTACCGAGGAACTTTTCTGCATCTTGATCCACATTAATTGCAACAAATGCATTTGACAAATCGCAAAACTGTGATCCATCGCTGGCCAACACTGTTGGATATCGCCAGTGAGTGGTTTCAGGTAAACCGGCTTCATTATTACTAGCCAATGGAGGCGAAATAAAAAAAATCGTTATGTAGTGTTTCTGACGCCCGCGGTTGGGGCCCTATGCAGACATCTGCAGCTGCGAACGACGGTGCTGGTGGCGGTGCTCCCTGCTGCGCGGCGCTGACCCACTTTGGGATGGATTGACCCACTTAGGGGTATTTTGCACCAATTTTGGGTATTAGCCATAAGAACCCGTTTAGACCCTGTTCCTACCGTTCCCGCCGGAATCAGTTCACATATTCGGATAGAAAAGAGCCTGGGCTTTTCAATGGTATAAATTTTATCTTAACATACCCCCATCGTCCATGAAATACGGCCAATTGAACACAAAGATAAAAAGCACAAAATTTGTGAAAAACTCAGCTCAATGCAGATGCACAACACAGTGTACGACGCTATTCGTTAAATATCAGAGTAAGCTAATAGCGAATGCCATTATCCAATAGGAAATGGGCAGCGCTTTAAGATGATGTCTGATTGGCTCACATTGGTCAATTAAGTCGGCAGTGGTGAGCAAAATACTGTGCCAAAAACCCACATTAGGGGTGACCCACATTCAGCAAGTCTACTATACTTCATCTGTTTTACCATATATAAGTTTCGAAGACCAAGTTCCGGTTCCGGCTTAAATGGACGGTTCCGGTGCCTGTTACGGTAAATTTCAGCTTCGGGTTAACCCTGGAAACAATATATAGCTGGTTTCAGACCTTTTAAGGGCACAGTCGATAAAATCTAGCTCTTGACTGACTACTGTACTATATATATGTAAATCAGAAGCTATAATAATGTTTACTGCTACAAACAGCTTGTAACAGCGAACCATAGCTTTTCTGAGGCTCAGCTATAAAGAGAAAGATCTTACAATTTGGACTGGCTCTTGGTACACTATGGCAGATTCGGCTCGGCCCCCTAGAACGTAACGATTACATATACGAATGGTTTTTAAATCAATTTTAGTTCTCAATTTGAAATAAGTTCATGTCAGGTGTTTAGTTCCCAATAAATTTCAATCATTTGCAAGTGACTTAACTTTTTCAAACATTTCAAACATTTAACTTAAGTTATTATGAAAAGTCTTGATTTTAATTAAGTAATTTATATTCAGTTTTATATTCCCATAATATATTTAAGTGCGATTCAATCTCATATTGTCGGCAGTGAATTCTATTTACGGTGCGCGCAACATCTCAATTCATGATTACTGCTGGCCAGGTATGAAAACTATATATATTAGGAAATAAATCCAATTTACCACCGTCAAACCGGACATAGTTATAAATGTACAACATTCTGCTTTATAATGCGATCTTGCTCTACTAAAGTCAAATTCAAATTGAGCTTATTAAACCAGAATACCGAAAATTTTGCATGGCCCAACTCTGATTAATCCAACATGACTGAAAATAAGCGAAACTGACCGGAATGTTTTTTCGCAAATTTTACATTGAGTTCTCACTACAATAGATTTTCTGAACTATAAGTAGTTTTGTGCGGAAATCAGCCATTATTGCTGATTCACAGATTAATGCGCCCATCTACTCAAAAATGTTTGTTATATGCGACATGTCGTATGTAACACTGGTACATAAACTCTACCCCAGTTTGATATTGGTGCCCCCGTCTAGCTTGATATTAATGTTCCCTCCAGTTTGATACTAGGTGCCACCCTTGGGTCTGATATTGGTATCCTTCCCGCCGCTTGATATTGGTGCACCGTCCATTTGGATTTTGATGCCCCCTCCACTTTAATATTGATGCCCCCTCCACTTTAATATTGATGCCCCTTCCACTTTAATAGTAATGCCCCATTGGTGTCCCCTATAATGAGTTTGACATTGGTACCCCTCATGTTTGATATGGGTACACCCTCTTGTTTGATATAGGTGTCCTCCTCCAGTTTGATAGTGGTGCCCCTCCAGTCTGATATTGGTGCCCCTTCAGTTTCATATTGGTGCCCCCTCCGGTTTGATATTGCCCCCCAGTTTGCTATAGGTGCATCCCCTGTTTGATATTCATGCCCCCTTCAGTTTGATATTGGTGCCACCCTCCAGTTTGATATTAATGTCACCCCCAGTTTTTTTATCGGTGCACTGTCCATTTTGATATTCATTGCTCCTTTAGTTTGATATTGGTGCTCCCTCCAGTTTGAGATATTGATGCCACTCTCCAGTTTGTTATCGGTGCCTCCCCAGTTTGATATTGATGCCCCCTTCAGTTTGGTATTGGTGCCCCCCTCCAGTTTGATATTGGTGCCACCCCAGTTTGATTTTGGTGCACTGCCCATTTTGATATTCATGCCCCCTCCAGTTTATTATTGATGCTCCCCTCCAGTGTGATGTTGCCCCCTTCCAGTTTGATATTGGTGCCCCCTCCAGTTTGATATTGCTACCCCCTCCAGTTTGATATTGCTACCCCCTCCAGTTTGATATTGGTTCCCTATCAGTTTGATAATGGTGCCCCCACCAGTTTGAAATTGATGCTTCTCCACCTTGATATTGGTCCTCCTCCAGATTGACATTGGTGCCCCTCCAGGTTGATATTGGTGCGCCCTCCAGTTTTATATTGGTGTCTCCTCCAGTTTGCTATTGGTACCCTCTCCAGTTTAATATTGGTACCAACTCCAGTTTGATATTGGTGACCCTCCAGTTTAATATTGGTGCATCCTCCAGTTTGATATTGGTACCCCCTCCAGTTTGTTATTGGTGCACCCTCCAGTTTGATATTGGTGCGCCGCTCCTTTTTGATATTGGTACTCCCTCCAGTTGGATATTGGTGCCACCAGTGGGTAGTCACAATTGCAGGTAAGAGTAGGATAAATTTGCTCGTAGCTAATAAAAAATTACCTGCTAGTAGGGGCTACCCTGATTTAAGAATAAGCGTCCTGAATTCCAATATTGCCACGTACAAAGCAGTAACTTCTTTAAATGATTACAGCAGAACATGTGAATCAATAACTACGGACTTGTCGTGGCTTAGTTTTCAATTGCAAGCCTATGGTTATATACAATTTAACTCGTTAGTTTCACATGGCAGTTTTACACAATCCTATTAACATGGTTCGCAACTAGTCGGTAGTGGAACTACATTTGTGAGCGGAGCTTGGGCTGTGGCATTACGAATGTACTCAATTTTATGTTCTTGTAACTACATTGTATAGGGCATAGGGCTTTATCATTGGTAAAAATATTATATTTGAATTCTTCGACCCAAAAACCCTATAATGGTTTGATCGAAACGATTCTATTTCAATAAATAACACAAATATTGCAAAATTCTCTATTTTAGCTGCATAAGCTTAACTAATTAGCTAATTACTAATTAACCACTCAAAATTTTTTAATCCCAAATATCAGGTGCACACTTGCACACATGATAGGCTTTCAAACAAAAAAAGAGTTTTTTTAAAAATCGGTGCAGTGGTTCTTGAGATCCGTCGGACCGAACGAACGAACGAAAAACGAACGGACGGACATCGACCTTTTTACTTCCAGACAGAAAATAAAAACGCTTCGATCGGCTTCGCCTCGCTCCGTTCAACAAAATTAAATTCAGTTGAGTTGCTTGTAATAATGTAATGTGGCGGTTGCTCAGCAGTTCGAAACGCAGAGCATAGATGCTAATAAAATGTGGAAAATATCAAGCTGGAGGGGGCACCAATATCACACTGCAGGGAGCACCAATATCAGATAGGAGGGGCACCAAGATCAAACTGGATGGAGCATCAATATCAATCTAGAGGGAGGTACCAATATCAAACTGGAGGGGGCACCAATATCAAACTGGAGAGGGGCACCAATATCAAACAGGAAGGGACACCAATATCAAACTGGAGCGGGCACCAATATCAAACTGTAGGGGGCACCACTATCAAACTGGAAGGGGCACCATTACCAAACTGGAGGAGCACACCAATAATAAACTGGAAGAGTACACGAGTATCAAACTAGAGGGGGCATCAATATAACACAGGAGGGGAAAACCAATATCAATCTGGAGGGGAGCATCAATAGCAACCTGGAAGGGGCACTATTGTCAAACTGGAGAGGGGCGCCAATATCAACCTGGACAGGGGAACCAAATCAAACTGGAGTAGAGTTTGGGTAGTTCTATGTACCAGCGTTACATACGGCACGTCGTGTGTAACACGGGTTACATACACGTCGTATGTAACGTTGGTTACATACGCCATATCGTGTGTAACACGGGTTACATACAACATGTCGTGTGTAACACGGGTTACGTACAACATGTCGTATGTAACCAATGTCACTACATACGACATGTCGTATGTAACAAAATTTTTTGAGTAGATGGGCCTATTATTCTGTGAATCAGCAATTACTTTTTACAAAACGTTACACTAATATATAGGAGTGTATTATCCAACACATCTATGTCTGTCAACGTTTGTAGTATTTCAGCTGCATAGTAGTGCTCAAAATTTAGTTTCCTGCCTCACTTCCAACCCTATTCTAAGCTGTGGTCAACAGTTTCTACGTATCTGGCTAGTCCAAAGTGGGGGTCGGCATTTTCGGCTTCCCCCCGGCAAAAATTCGGGTACCACTCAGCTCAAAGCCCCCTGCTGAGAAAAATAAACGTCTAAACGCGACCTAATCCGACAAAAAAATTGCCCCCCCCGGCAAAATCCAGAACCCCCTGGCAGGCGAGCCGCGAACCCCCGGCTATAATTTCCGATGTTTGGACTAGCCAGGTATTGCTTCTATTATCTACGTATGAAAATAGCACCAGATGGAGGATATATTGTCCGAAGTGCTGCCGAACAAGTATCGTTTGTAAAGATTCATTTGACTCCTGTTTTCGAAACCACAAACCGCAGCATGTCTGTGACACCGTCTATTCATATCAAAGTAGTACAACTATCACAACGGAACATGAAAGGAATATGCTTAACTGCGCGGCGCGTATCACAGTGTACTTTTATAAGACAAAAATAGTATATAGAGGAACAAAACTTTTAAATACCGGGGATATTTATCTGTCTCAAAAAGACCACATTTAACAACTTACAAAACTGCATAAGCTATTCAGCAGCCACTTGGATTAGGCGTCTAATTTCATTATATTTTATTAAAAGTGCAAACTAACTGGATTTCATGCATGCTAAAACACATGACTTGCCTGTCACATATAAAATACATTGAATTTCACTGTGTTTATTTATGCATTATCTCATTAACGTAAAGCCGACATACTAAGGAATACATGGTATATTACCCCGATTTCACGAACAGAACGATGTAATACTTATGAATCTCAATAATGATCCCAAACCAGCAAAACTACAAGTAATCTACGAAACTACAGCGCAGTAACGATAATAAAGAATGAAACAAAACGAAAACCAATAAATAATAAAAGCATAAAATGACCACTTATACAAACCCTTGAACATATAACAAGCTTTTAAACAGAATTTTTCAAAAAATAAAAAATCTATGTGTTCATAAATCAGCGTTCTGATATATACAATAAAATTATTTAAATATATACTGATGAAGAACCAAACTTGCACTATTAATATGTAATCTGCAGCAATTTTTTATAATTATGTATCTTTAAATGTATATTACTTAAGATGAGTTATCACAACGGGAAAATTACGAAATTAATAGATATATACTTATAAATCCGATTAGCTTTGTTCTTTCGAGCTTTAACAAAGACATAACAAAGTTTGCACTTGTTCTGAAAGCATTGCTCCAGAGATACTATGTTAGTCTGTACTTTTAACACCCCCATTTGCAGATGTTAATAATTTATATTAATCTTTTCAAGTGTTGCGTTCTCCCGTGGCAACAACTTGTCGAGTTGTACTTGCACGGTACAATAACGAAAGGAGCATCAGCTCCTATATAGCCCAGTCAGCTCGCAAACGATTCCTGGCACTGGTTTGTTCTTGTTAATCATTGCCTGATAAATTATTTCGTGCTCTAAATGATTAACGCATAGTTTCTCGGATTCAGAAACAGGTAACAAAAAAATTTCGTACGTTACGCATGGCGCCATATACTAACAGTATCATATTAAGACATAAAGTGTTCAAGATTAGAATATGCGAGCAGTTCAATGTAAAACATCGTTAATTAAGGATTTCTTAATACTACACTACAGACTACATTATACCAAAATGTAGAATATATACTAGAGCGGGGTACAGTATTTACATACTTGTTATAAACAAATATAAAATTATGCAAAACAGATTCGACAGTATTAGCTGCTTGTATGAGTTATAACACCACCACGTTAAGCTGTTTATTTCTGTAGAATGTTTGTCCTCAATGGGAAGCGTGTGTATCAAATTTCAATTTTCAAAAGCTTCATGGAACGCTATCCGACTAGCAGCTACCACAATATCAAAATTCTGTTTTTGCTAAGCACGATGTAAAGTAAAATAGTACTCTCTTCATGACTGTAAAATGGCAATTTATTATTGTTTAAGGTCGTTTTGTTGTATTGTGCTTAGAAAATTACACAAATACACGCAACTCGATTGCTGATAAATCATTCAATTGTGTGACAGTTTGTGTATTATGTATGACTATTTCAACATAATTTATAATAAATTACACAGAACAAATGTATGACATGACACATATTACTGTGCGACATTACGTGCATAATTGTACAAATTGTATACAACAGAATATGTATGATTATTTACATATCTTTTGTATGAATTAATAATTACACAAGAATTGTGTAATTTTCAGACATAACCTTGTACGAAATTACAGCACATGTATAATTTACATTTGATTTACATTGAAATGCTATTAATAAATGCATTATTATTTACGCCTGGTTTGTTTGAAAGTGCAATTAGCTGCGTTGCTGTAAAAATCGCAATTTCGAGTATTTTTGTCATACTGATAACAATAGTTTGTATTTTACTCAAAATGATAAAGAGATAACATTTATTTAATGTAGTAAATATCTTAGTTATATAAGTTTGCAGGCTCGTTTGTATGGTAATGCGGCCGCGATTTTTTGCAGCATAAACTTCAAAAAATCGGAGTGTTTTAAAAAATCGCTGTACAATCTTCATACGAAAATTGATTGAATTAATCTAGAATATTGCATGAGGACTGACCTACATTTACTGCGTCCATTTGATCATACGTCGACGATAATGTATGCTCATATTTTAGCTAAACAATGGCAATTGGTGCCAAACCCACACTCCCGGATCACCTGACTTGCGGAACAGGCACGTCATCTCTGTTGTATACGGAATTGTTGCATCGTCTGTCTGATACAAAACGTTCATCAAAAGGCCTCAATAATAGCTCGGTTCGAAATAAACTGCAAATTATTCTTCAAAGCCTTATTTTACAGATTTCCATATTACAGACATGTCACTACAGAGATCAGTCATGCCAAAAGCGGACTGTTGTGGATTGCGCTTCGTCGATTTCGGCAATCCTGCTTCTAGTTGATCAGATGAGACGGAGTCTAATGCTTCGTTGTGTTCCTTCCCACCTTCGGAACTCGAGAAGATTGTTTTCCGCTTTGTGATGTTGCGAAACTTCGCCAGTTTTACCGGTTCTTCGACTTTAGTGGTCGTACCTCAGATGTAGTTACAACATTCGTCTACGGTTAGCAGGTGGTGCCCTGCCATTGGTATTTTGCAACGTTTAGTAGACGAAGCTTTCCTATGAGAAGCTACCTTGGTAAGAAGCAAACTTTCAAATGACGTTCGACGTTCAAACGAGATGACGTTCGACTCTGAGTGTCAGGCGTAGTAAAACTAATAGAACAGAATTTTTTGCATCGGAATCGACTACTAAAGCCCATCGGAACAAAAGGCGGCGCGGGTGACATAGCTACTCTCGAAACACTATTTCCACCTGTAGCGTTTGACGAACTTGGATCACTGGCAACTTTTGTATGTGCACTTGTCATACCGGGTTCATAACTACCAATTACGGAATTTATTTCACCAGCAGTAATAATAGCGGCGTGCTCCATCTCAGTGTCTCGTAACGTGACCCGTCTGGCTGGCCAGCATCAACCTATTTATTGCACTGCTTTAACAACAACTTGTCTAATCTGTTAACTGAATAATTACAACGATCAACGGGATAAACCTCTTTGGCCCGAAAGCCACTAATAATGTTTTGTCCAAATATCGCACAAATTGTCTATGATTTGGGACTTCCGGAGGTATTCGTTGGCTTCGAACAATCGAACCAGTTCTGACAAACGCTAGTTCCAGTTTCGCTTCAATGGAGCGAACGCGCCTACATCAGCAGGTTGAAACACATCAGTTGTGTGTGCTGGGAATTTGAAGACTAATGTTTCACGACGAGCTAAATCAATTGTATAGAGCTAAACATGCGACAAGTGGCCGTCGAAAAGAAGTATGAGAGGCCGCAGGGTGACAGTTTGGCAAAACCAGTCATAAAAATCTCCTTGTTCATCCAACTATTTTCAGAAACCCCATAGTGCACCCCTGGTTGTGCCCGACTGCAGACTCACGAAAACTGCAGATGTTCCTCTTTGAATAGGATTACGGGATCAAGCGCTTCACCAGAAGCGGATATTACTGTTAGTCCAGTAATATTCTCGTGACCAGTGCCAAGCGTCACCAGTGGCGTTTGCTTGCCGACTGGCTCGACCAACTTGAGCTTCGACGGGTCTGTCGGAAAGCCAGTTTCGTCACAGTTTACAATATTAGCCGGATTATTTTCCAGCCCAAGCTGCTTTATTTCTTCGTCCAGAGCATCATTAAAGCCATAAATCGCAAAGGGTTCTTAGTTTTATTTCTTCGAGCAACGTGCAGTGTGCCAATAGCTTTTAACAAATAATTTGTGGCGCTGCATAAATTGTTCAGTCAACCACTGACCCGGCTGGCTATCGCTCGCCTTCCAATCTTTGACCTCAATTTCATTGTCGATGATGTATTCTTGCAGGAGATTACGTACACTGCTGACCAACATTGAAAAACCATTACGAGCCATTACGCGAATGCAAGCAGCAATCAACTGTTCGGCTTTATCAGAGAACACCCGTGTGGTATTGTTTTGTCGCCTTGCTTGACCTTCACATGTGTGCCAATTTCATATTCCGACAAGCGGATCTTTTCAGCTGCCTTCCGTCTACTGAGTTTGCAGGTGAGAACATCCGCCATTGCATTTTCCAGATCATATTGGGTTCACCGTTTGTCAACATTTTTGTAGTAATTCCGATATTTTGACATTTGAAGAATAGGTAGTTGTAGCGAA
>JASANE010000589.1:0-17309 GCA_030248225.1 Trileptium ribeirensis
CTTTATTGAAAAGTGATCTTCTGGTGGAATTAAGGAGAATTTGAATGATACTTTTCTTAGCAGCATCATCGTATGATAGTGATGTGACAAAAATTAACATTACAGGCGATACGGGATATTTCACGCGCACGCATAATATTTGGAAACAACTTCTTTGACAAATAAATAATAGAGCGAAAACAACTAATAATATGTCGGAATTGTGTTGACATTAACTGATGTAGTTATTACAACTTGCGACTGACGGGCGGTATTTGGGTTACATTTTCACAGTCTCTGTACCTTTATATCGTATACCATGTCATCAATCTCAATGTCGTCGAAACTTAGAGAAACTATTCAAAAACATTTTGGACCAAAATTCATGTATATTCTACTGTTATCATTTATGGTTTTGGATTATTTGTTTCTAACTTGTTCATGATTGCACCATTTGTCTGTTTCGTCTCCGACATGCGGATACTACTGCCTTCACCTCGAATTTTGATTTTTCCAAATAAAATATAAAAAACATTTTACTGGCCGGCATTAGACAAAGTGTTATCTTTATCAACGGTATTAATGCAATGGACAGTTCGGACTCATTTAAAGCGCAACGATGAGTTATTGTGCATTAAATAATTTTATAAGCTATAGGTTTCCATTAGATATTACGCCTAGCACGTGTTAAACGGTTCCATCGAAGCAACTTGTAGATACACTGTACATCAATCTCGGCTTAAATATATTTCTCTTCTAAGAAAACGTTTAAATAGGGCATGTTACGGCCAGCCAATGTTCATTGTTTGTGTACATCCTCATTTAATACACATCGCAAACATGCTATTTCACTATATGGCAATACGGGCAATTATATGACAGTGCAAATGTTTGCTACAATTTTTACGAACCTTATTGTACAGCTTTTATCAAAGGGTCAGACGACAAAATAGAATTAGCAACTAGTCACGCATTTCAGGTTGGTTACTGTTGTTTCTACAGCAACAGCTGCTAATAAAAATCATAGACTATGCTAAAAGTAATAATAAAAATGCTGACTCGCTGACGCGTTGCAATCAGTGCAGGTATATCCTTGTTCACAAAATTTTAAAATACACATAAATCGTGTATAGTAAAGTAAAAACCGAAAAGAACGTCACGACATGGCGGCTGTCCTCAAAATTTAACTTATCTTAGCACCAGCTTTCCAAATTTATCACGCATCTAATCACGTAGATACAACGTACCATATCATGAGTAGCTTTATCTTTGCAAGAGTACAATACATAGCTTGCACACACGTTCGTGGTAACGCTGGCATCATTGAAACTAAACTGACGTAAATAATTTGAAAAATTCTTTCCAGAATTCTTATTCTATACAGATGAAGTGATCAAAAGTTGCGGTGGTTGCAGCAAAAACAACCCAACTTTTTAGAGTTGTTGAACAACAATTAAGTACGTTTTTAACTAAATTCAACGTATAGATCATGTTTGTAGGCGCCCTGATATTAGCTCGCTTTATTAGAACCCTTGAACATAAGAGCAATAGCTTGTAAATTGCTAAATGACTAGTAAATGATTAGTGAACGTGACTTGTATTAATCGATAGTTTCGTGCTATATTTCTCCAGATGACATTCGAGTGCTAGACGGCATGCTAAATTCAGGTTTTAAAGAAATAATGTAATGATGATGGTATCATAAATACGTATAAACAGTCGAGTTGATGTGCTAAATGATGAAAATTAAATAGCCGCGTGTCCCATGAAATAAGCTTGAGAAATAGCAAAGCCTAATATCGAAAGCAGCTATACTTTTGTTTTGAATACTATGCCTTTGAACAATATTTTCGGTTCGTGATTTTTCAGTTAAACCCACTTGCCATTCAAACACTGTTTAATATCACAGCTTAAGGTAGCCATATTATGCGCGCGAAAAAGACACTATTTCATTACAAAATCAACATATTTATATCAATTTCATTTGTTAACTGGATAGTGAGCATCAAAAAGCGTAGAAACTCTTTTAACCTGTTTCGGCGAATCATAAACAGTAAATTTATGGCTAAGAGACTTACATCGAAACGCTTCAACAAATTCCTAACGAAATGATCTTTTGTGAGAAATTTGAATGGAAAATGTTTTTGCGACCTGGCTTCCAAATAAAATAAATCGTCGCCACACTTGATACTAAAGCTAACAACGAGTCCTAAAAAGAAAACTAATCATGCACATGTATATTTTGCCTAAAAAGGCTAAAGATTAAGCACGAAAGGCATAATTGGCCGCTCAAAATAAAACAGTTATACAGTAGCCATTTCTGCCATGTGGACTTCGTACGTGGTCGTTACAAACAATTATTTAAAAAGTAACTAACACAAACCCTTCCGCTTTATGTTGTTGCTTTACCAGATCAGGCCTTCTGCAGTAGTTTTAAAAGAGTCTGTGTGTTCACATCCCACGCCAATCCTGCAAGCTTCCATTTTAATATCTCTTTTTTATGTCTTGTTGACGTCGTCGCCTTGTTGTAGAACCAACCTTATTTTTAATTACTTAAACTCATTGAACAACCTCATTGCAACATTTGGGAAGCTCGAAAACTTCGCTAACCTATTTGGTTGGAGGCTGTTATATTTTGTCTTACAACTTTGCATCTTCACTAAAGCAGTAACGTTTTCAATTCTAATGTTTATCCAACATTTGTCAAGCTGTTATGATTTTGCAGTTTCTTCATCAAGTTGTCACAAACGTACCAGTCATTTTTGTTCCATTTAAGCCATATTTCGTTGCCATTATTTGCGGCTCGTTCAGCGATAGTTACAAATTAAGGGTAATGACTTAGCTTCAGTGATAGATTTTTCTGTCAAACAATCAATATAACTGGGGTTTTTAGGTTCTTTGTTGTAGACCAAGGGTCCGATAACTAATTCCCAGCTTTCTGTACCCGTAGATACATTTGTATGTTTATTGAACAACACATAAAATGATTTTGAAACTTCTGTGCTTCTGTGTCATTAGCGTTAGTTCTCAAACTGACTTCGGCTGTGTTCACACCATCTTTGAAAATACATATTTCATGTGTCAATTGAAATTTGTATGTTTTAAACAACGCAACTGATCCGAAATGTTATGGGATATTTGAAACAGTATAAGTTTTTAAAAGATGGATAAATTCTTCGAGCCTTCTCTTTAAAATACTTTGAAAAAGTGGCCTTTATCTGCTTTACGTTCACCGTTTTGTTTGCGATAGCAATGTGTACGCGATAGCTTTTGTTCTCGGCGCGGTCCTTTAATGCTCCCAATGTCGTCAAATTTTCAAATTTTGTCGAATTTCTTTAAATTTTGTCATTTAGGTTTGAAGTGCTGTCAAATAATTGTTTCATGCAAAATGCGATGGTTTTAAAGTTATTTAATTTTTTGAAAAGCTTCAAATTTTTAAATTTTTCATAATGATACTTTTGGAGCTTATTGACGCTGCGCAGTAATGATTTTAGACGACACCTCACAAAATCTGTAATTTTTAGTGTTTTTTTTATTTAGTACTGTTTGGTGTCATTTGATTTGGCCCATCAGAACAAATTAAATTTATGGTGCAAAACTGATCCTAATCATGCGACCTTTCAAAAGTTACAGAGAAAACGGGTTTTTGCTACTTATAAAAACGCTCTACAATTGGAGCAGACAGAAATAACTAAAGAATTAAAATGATCTACACCGCCAAAGCAACAGCGAGTTCCTTTATAATATAGATAATTACATAAGCTAGTAAGATTTCGTGGTAATATTGTAAAATTTAACGGAAAGCACATTTGAAGACTAAAGCTACTGACATACGTTGTTCTAACTTAGACTCAATATTTGCGTTAAAATAGTGTATTTTGATGGCGTAATTAGTTTGCGTAGTATCACAAAATCATTGGTATAGAATATGCGCGCCTTGAAACATAAGCGTCCATTCAATGTTGTTTTGTAAATACTCAATTTGTTTGAAGTCTTATCGAACCGCATCCGACAAAATTGATAACTAAAAGCACGTATATATACTATATCTTCCGTAAATTTTAGATGTTCAAGGTCCGTCGTCTTGTGGTGGGTACTTAGTTGCGATCAGCGGGTGGGCGAAAGTAAATTTTTTAATATTTAAAATGTAATTTTATTCCATTTTGCTATAATTTTCTCCTGTTTTGGTTGAAATATTCTCTAATTTTTGCCATTTTGTGCCAAAGTTCCCGAAATTTTCCTGAAAGAACTTTTGTCAATTTTCGCGGCTCTGGGGGGTGGGGTTAATCTTGAGGATGTATGAGTGCAGCCTCAGATGGGGGTTAAATTTGCTTAGGGGATCCCATCCTCAGGGATAACTTATATACCCGCCCATGGACAGCTGTAAGTGCTCTACGAATACGTCATTTTGAATGCATAGCCAAAATAGTGTCGTTTGGTCAGTTATTGAATGTTCGTGGCGCCATCGAGCATCCAGGATTAATCAGTTATGAATATCCAAAATTACGTCAAACATAATTTCTAATGTATGTGAACATAAAACTCTGAAGTGATTGACTGTACAAATGTTTGGATTACAGTGTCTCTATCGTTCAATTTTTGTTGTTGAGTAACGGTTTTCGTATTTCTGTAGAATCAGTTTCCTAAGAATAAAATTATCGCATCTTCATATTACTGTAAAATCAACAAAATGTTTTTGACTTCGAAGATATTTTTACAATCCTCTATTTAGCAATTAAACTAAAAAGATGAATGGGTAATAACTATATAGATATACCCCTAGGCAAGACTGCTAAGAGTAGCTTGGTTATCAAATAGAATGATAAAAAGCAAAAAATGATCCTGTCTGTTACTACATCTGGACTAAAAATTTGTGAGTGGGGACAGTAGCGCTATCTGAAAAAGTGTTGTCATGACACACATGTTCCCGCCTCTTCTGCGCCATGTCTATGATCCAAGATTTGTAGACGTCACTTGCTATAGAATTCGTTACGAAACCAGAGCGACCATAGATCTGTTACATGAATGGTCGAAAAATCGCAGCTACATGACGCTACTGATTCGTTTTTCTTTGACATGAGCCTTTGGAAACCCGTAATTGCCATTTGTGCAAGCATTTTCATCATATTCAGCTTGTATTTGGGTGTTTCTGGCCTCGAGTCCAAATGAGAATATTCGTTACGCCTGTAAAAATATCGAGCTACCACTATGAAGCTTAATGCAATGCACGTTGATCTTAATTATATTAAATAAATTTAAGTACATTTGGATAAATTTCAATGCGTTTTGGTAAATTCCAAACCCTAAATTCAGTAAAGATCCATACCCAATGGTTCCAAATTTTCAAATGTTTCCACAGCAAATGAAAATGTCTTTGTAGTTGCATTTCAGTATTACCATAACGTTTGCATCGATTGCGGTGTAGTTCACGTTTGTGGTTAAAGGCTGACTATTTATTCTAAGATTTTTCAAAGATCTTAGTATCATTGGATTAGGGAGGTTATCTCCTAAGATATTTCCAAGTCTATTTTCACGTCATGCAGTATTAATTGAGTTATTGCCAAAAACTGTGATGTTAAAAATATATGTCCAAGCTACCTCAAGTGCACCGAAAGAGGTCCGACTGTGCACCAGATCCCCAAATATGCGCCACCATTCGTGTTATTTTTGGTCTTGGCTATACCTGTGAAATAGTTTTTATTCGGATATAGGTACATCCTACATGCTAATAGGGGGAATTAGGATTATCTCCTGAGGCAAATAGAGCCCTGCCACGGGGCGTCGACGATTCTCCTGGGAGGTAGCCTGATATCCCTGGGTTCTGTATACCGCCGCCGTAAAATTTTGAAAAAATTAGGCACAAATCGAAGAAAAATGAGCAGAAAGTAAAGCGAAGTCGAGCAACAACGTTGGAAAGTTTCGCAAAACTTAGGGGTAAATTGGTAAAATGAGACCCAACAAATCACCTAATGTAGATGACCTAATAACAATCGCGACGATCTAACGACCCTCCCCTTCCCCCGAAGCACCCGCTATCTCCTGATACATATAGCAAGCTGCGCTAAATCGGCCAATTTGTGCTGGCTTCTCCAAAGTAAGAGGATGGATTGAGCGGGCGGTTTTGGTGCCTCTGGCAAAATTCCGTCTGGCAAATTTTTCGGTTCGCTTGGATAAATGCGCATATACGACCTTAGAGAATGCTTATCGAAATCAGTGTCAGCGGCTAATCGCAATAGAAAAATAAAGACGAAGGTGACGCGTGTACGGCCACGCAGAACGATGATACATTGGTTCAGCAAGGTGTCAATCAAGTCGATGTGGTTCCACTTGGAAACCTAGAAGTATCACCTAAGTCTAGCCTACGATACTACCAAAATTTACAAAAATTTTGGGTACAAAGTTACAGAAGATGATCTAAATTCAGAGTGAATTTGAAGTGAAAATGCGTTGTTAAATAGCTGCTCGGCAACGAGGAACATACTGACAAAATTCCATATATGTGAAGCTGTGATATTATGCAAACTCTTATCTGAAAAACTATAATCATATTAAAGCGAAAAACCTAACAATAATACGTCATTTCAATCAGCTCCGAATTTCTCAGCGTTGCTAGAAAATTTGGTTTGCTATCCATGACTCCAAACCTAGCTAAAATAAATTTTAATAATAGTCCTAATTTTCAAGGTGTTTTAATAAGATTCTGATAAAAAGCGAGGGATAAACTAAAATTAACTTGTTATATGGCTTTTACTATAATTACAAACTTTTACTTCAAGATTTTGAAATGACGGGTATACATTCAGCGAAACTCGCCCAACGTAAAATGAATTTAATGGCTGTTAATAACTGAGATAAAACCTGAACAGAATTTGCTGTCTTTTTATCAAACTCCCTTTCATAAAAGGAGGTATAAACAAATAAAATGCTTGCAGCGGTCTAGTAAACAACTGTTATCATGCCTATTTTGATTAGTGGTTGTCCATGGAAGGTAGGGTTTCTACCCAAATGTCCCACCTAAGCCATATTTACTCCTCTGGGTCCACATTCTTCCTCAATGCCCCCGAAATAATAATCATGGCCCTTGGGAGTACCGAATTTCTAGCAATTATGAGCAAAATCAAAGAAGATTTAAAAAAGAACTGTGGGAAGTGAGGAAAATCAGGTGAAAAATAACAGAGACCAGGAAAACTTTTGGTTAGTCCCTTGGCCTACTCCCAGCCAAAAGCATCTACCCCCTAAGACGAAGGACCATGAGCACCTATTATGGTTTCTAACAAAACTGAATGGTCAGCTTTAAACGTTCTCCTGCAAGTAGCGGAAAATCTACATTTGATTTTTGAGCCTAATCAGCAGTTCGCATGTTACGTTATCATCCATATATTTGCAAGCACATACATGTAAACAGTAAGAGCCCACCATGGCATAAACTCAACTCATGTGACGTCACAGCTCCGTTGCATATTCTGCCACAAAATAATATTTTGTAAAAAATATAAAATTTGCAATAAAACGCGGGTCAATTGCACTTACCAAAAAGATTCAAGGTTCGTATAATTCAACTCTTTTTTAACCAAATTGCTCTCGACGTAATTTATGATACCGAGATGAATGGTAGGGTCGAATTTTCGTCCAGAGTATTGCAGATTCTTTTTGTTATGTTCAGGATGCAAATTATGATAATCTGGCTCACGATAAGACACTGGACTGCACCCGCACCAGTCAATCGGACCTTTACGAAAGCGGCATTTGAAGCAATTTTCATCTTTAAATATAGGTACACTATGTGACTCTGTTTACGCAAATTGTATTCATGCACGAATACTAATTCGGCGTTCATGTTATAATGCCCCCGCTGTTTGTAACTTTTGTCCCCTGTAGACCTAACCCTGCCGTATAAACAGTCAGGGTGACATCCGTACTGTAAATCAATTTAAGAGGGTGTACGACCTACCCATAGCAGCTACATTTTGTCTTGACAGTGTCGTACACACGTTTAGCTACCAATTAGGCACGAATTATCTGTAACGGACACCGTCTGTACCTAATGAGCTTTATTAGTCAACTGTACCGTGTAGTATTCTTAATTTCGCGATATTTGTATCTAGATCATATGCACGTTGATGAAATAATGCCGCACATAACTGCAAGAAGTCATGGTATGCTTGACAGTGTCGAGAAGTGGCAATACCCCTAGCTAGCTAGGTACCCTTGAAAAAAATTACAAAAAATACGGGGGTGTCTAATGTGGCGTTCACATTATAATGTCGACGCTGTTTGGAACATTTGTCCCCTGTAGTCGCAACCCTACCGTATAGATAGTCAGAGTGACACCCATGCTGTAAATCAGCTGCCCATGGTGTACCACACACCCTTAGCTACTATATTTTTTCTAGACAGGGTCGCACACACAATTAGCTACCAATTTGAGGTAAATTAACTATAACGGACGCCGTATTTAGCTAATGCGGTTTATTAGACAACTGTCCTGCGTAGTTGTTTTCTAAATTTACGACATTTTTATCTAGTCCATATGAACATTGCTCACATAATTCCGAACACTGTTAATAAAAATGCCACATGACACGGTGTGCCTAACGCTGTCGAGAAGTGGTAATACGTGTAACTAGCTACCTTTTAAAAGTTTATGAAAAACATGAGGGTGTCTAAGGCATCCTGTTGTCAACAGTATGCCTGACATTGTGTGGTGCACATACGTTGCAAACGTTGGGGACATTATAACGTGAATGCCGCATAAGACATCCTGTTATCGACAGTGTGCCTGATACTGTGTGGTGTACATCGGTTCCAAACGTTGGAGACATTATAACGTATGCGATATCAACAATTATAACTACGCCATAAGTGTCCAAGGTTCGTCGGTTTAGCGGCAATAGATGGTCTCACCGGGATAGGTGGTGTATGGCGACGGTAGGGAGGCCAGGTCGTTAACCAAATGTTTCCACCATTTTCCCTAATTAAGTTTATTATTTTCTCCATTTTCTCTAATTTTACCGTAAAATTTTTCTAATTTTGCGAACACTTGCTAAAATATTCCGCGATCTCTAGCTTAAAGTACGAGGTCCGACACTAGGGGTAAACCCAACCACTCGTCTCATGGAAACCAATGAGCTGCGCAGATTGAACACATAGCAGGTAAATTAATCCTGTTACGAAAGAAGTAGGCATACACTCGGAATCAAACTACACTATGGTGTAAAAATGATTATAGCATATACCGTGTGCAGGGTTAACAATTGTTTGCTTATTTAACTATACATGTTCATAAGAGTAGAGAGGGTGGTAGCTTGATCTTCCTGAGAGTCCGCACGCTACCATCTACCATCAAACCCACTTCCTCGTGTCGCGGAAAGCGCGCTAAAATATTTGGCCAATTTAGGCAAAAATCGGTGGTAACTTGGCAAAAGCGAGGAAAAATTTTGATCATTTGTTAGTCTCCAAATACTTCACAAATTTATCCTCATCTGACGAGCGCCCTTTCCGTCCACTGACCGACAGCTCTCTTAGTAAAGACTCCCCGGGAGCACCCGCTACACCCCACGACTTCGAAGCTCTCCTATGTATGTTGTTTATTTAACGCCATATCCAAATTTTCTGTTCGTACACGGTTTGACACAGGCGTAAACGGCTTGTCAACCTATACGTTGCACGACTTGAAATAGAATTGCTGTATCAATATATAATATCGCCGTTCAGCTGAGACATGCGTGATAAATTTGACCTACTGTATCAATGTAATATATAGCTAATATGGTTCCAGTTTAATTTTGGGGCGATTGTCGAATTGTCGTTCATGCAAGACACAGCGAGCCACCTGCGATGCAAGACTAAGAGTATATTGAACACTATAATTTCTTTGTGACATTTTATATGAATAAAGAGCCCAGCTTAAATACAATGTGTGCTAAAGCACTGTAGGCATTGACAGTAATGACCTTTTATATTTGAAAAAACATTGCTACAATCAACCGGGCTTGGCGCAAATGCATACATGCTGGAGGTCCGACTCTCCCGTCAAGTAGCTAACTCCTCGGAACGGGTGGCGGTGTTCAGTTTCCCGGGGAGGGGCCATCCTGTCGGGAGGACGGGGGCTAGGTGTGACATACGGCGCGGCTGAGGCACCTGCCACGTGGTCGCCACTTCGGGCAAGGGTGAGTTTGGCGCCTTAAGGGCATAACATACCTACCCGCCTTTGTTAGTATGTATTGTGTAGTGGTCATGGTATATGTTTACGGTGACGTGTTTTGTTTATCTGTTTGGTTTGCAGTGGGAAAATGGGGTTTGTGAACTATACTGCTAAACTTCTTTTTCAGGGCAGTATTTAGAAATGGCCTGCAGAGATTAGCTAAACTAGTATGCGCTGAGAGTGCTCTTAGATTAAAACCGCCTAACAAAAGTTTTTAGCAAAACTATGCTCTATGGGAGCTTTGCCCACATGACCCTTTTGATATACGATCGTGAAATTGTGAATCGGTAACTGTCCACATTAGGAATTTCTGACGAAACATTTAAATTGTGCCCAGGTGTCATTACATGTCAAATTTACGTGGTTAAACCTGGATTTGCATACTCTATCATTTATATACTAAAACTTAAATGTGAAAATCTGTATTAACGCAGTGAAGTATCAATACATGGAAATAATATAAGTATAAATGCATGGAAATTTCACGCTATTGCAATTGAGTCTCACAACATTACAATATTCAATAAGTAACAGATGTGGCATTTACTGGATTTGTAATCATTAATGTGTCCTAAAAGGTTGCGATGATAATTAAAAAGCATTTGATAGCGCAAAATTTTAAACAAATTAATAATCGCGCATAACATACTCTGAAACCATGCTAGGGTATGCTATGCATAATATGTAACTTAGTTGTGCCATAATTTTTTCTTCTTATATCGCTTGGAAGAGAACCACCAAATATTAACATACTTTTTGCCAAAATATTGAAAGGCAGGTGAAAAATGTGAGTCGCCTAAAATTGCATTTAAGTTTCGGTAATTGTTGAAATCATCTGGGTTTCGGTGTAGATTTTTGTAACAGTATATTGCTATCGTTTACATTGTATCGGTTTACCTTGTATGAAATACTAAACGTTAACACGGTTAAAAGTAGATATCATACTTCAAGTTCTTGAACTCAAAGATAGTCACACCAACATGTTTTCCAACTTTTAGGCAATAGTAAACGTCCTCTATGAATGATTAACAAAACCCGACAGATACTATTACCATATAGTGTGCCAAATTGAACGGAAGATATATAAGATTTTGTGCCCTAAGATAAATCGTTCTATTTCGTCGGTACAGCACTAATTCAGAAATATATTCCTACTACGACTACAGACAATGACTGCATGAGCAAATATACCTATTTCTTTGCAACAAATTGTGCTTAAATATCGGCAAATAATGTAAATGTGCCTATGGGGTAGTCGGTTAATTCCTTAACGGGTAGACGCACAAAACCATATTTATCCTTATGAGCATTTTTGCTAGTTTAGAAGTATTACAACAATTCTAAATTAACACTGGGGAACATGGGATAATCAAAGAAAATTTGGGAATCCAGAAAAATGTTTGTTACGCCCATGGCCTGCGCTGTCTCCCCACCAGGAGGAGATTATCTGGCCATCCCTAACGGACCTTGGGTGCCTAATTATTTCAAATCTATACCAAGTTTCAAATCTGCTTCAAATAGCAAAGCTCTTTCAAGTTTGCATAGATAAACACCCAGTTTTAGATAGAAAACACTCACTTTTAGATCAAAATCAAGTCTATTTACGTTGTTTCTATTTAAGACAGGGTAAATGCTAGGCCGATGTTATAAAAATTTTCACAATACAGGTGGCCTGAGCGAATGTAACTGCAGGATAAATACCTTGACGACAGCACTTTTTTAAACTGAATAAGGTAGCACAAACAATCAAGTATGTATCAGCGTCGCCAAAGTTTTTCTTTAGCTTGAGCATGATAGGCGAAATTTAGTTAAAATTTTGACAGTTGGTGTACCTATCAGTAGCATGCTATATCTTCGATATTTTCCTAGCATCATCCAACCTACGCAATAGATAGCTAAGACGCAATATTTTGGACCAAAACTAGTGTATATTTTGCTAATTGACTGCTGTAGAATATTTGGTTTCTTATGGTAATATTTGGCTCAACTTTTACTGTTAAGGTGTGTTTTGTGACAGACGGATACTACTGAGTTCGTCGTGATATTCAGGTATGATTGTGAAATAATATGCGGAAATATTTTTCGACCAAATGTTGCTGTTTTGACTGCATTGTTTTGCAAAAAAATTGAAGTTTACTCTAGGGGTACATATATGAATGATTTTTATCTAATAATTAAGCTTATAAACTATCCGGTTCCGTGTATCTAACTATATGTTTGATCTGGAATGCCAATATTTAAAAGCAGTGACGTCAAACCCAATTATCTTCGCACAGCATCTACTAAGCACAATAAGCACAACTAATACTAGCAAGCAGCTCCACCTGAATATACAGCTACACAGGCTCTCTAAAAAGTCGGGTAAACATGCAATTGCCACTAGATGGCAATCCGGGTTATTATGCCGAAGCATTGTGTGTAGGCTGGCCATGATGATTGCCCTTTACACCACCCATCATTTTATACAGGCTCTCTGCTTATAGGAAACATTTCCTATTATTAAGCGATTGTGGCGCAGCTGTATAGAAAACAATTGCCAATAAGGTTCTCCTTGTCGTCAGTCGCTTTCTAAACAAATGCTTGCACGCCGATTTTGAATTTGCCGTTGAATTTGTCTCAAAGCTTAAAGGAGTCCGTAATAACGAGAAAACACGTCCCATTACTTCAGTGTAAAATTGAAGTTCATACCTAGTATTTGGTCCCGATATTTAAGACTGGCTAAATTTACTAGTTTTAACAAAATGAATTGGGTAATAGATTCCTATTTCACTTCACACCAGACCGAGACGTTTAAATTGTGACAGGCCACGGCTGAAACAATAGCTAAATATTTTAAATCGCAGCTAAATGTGTCAGCATTTCGGACAACCATAGATTTTCAGCAACCAATAGCAAGAGTTATATGAACTTCAAATAGCTGTTAACAAGTTTAAATTCCTTTAATCGAACAAACAATAAGTAAATTAAGCTTACCTCGACGCCAGTTGACAGCCTTCAGACATCGCTTTGCATGTGTATCGCAAAAATATGAATTTCGCATCGCAGTCGTAAAAAACGATTCTGCCGGTGTAAACGAATGACGAAATATGTCATGCAGCTCAGTGATTAGTTCGTCCTTACCTGAAATGTTCACTTTAATAATATCAGCAGGCTAAATAGGTGCCTAAATCAAATCTAACTGAGACAAGGAAGAAACATTTGGAATCATACAGTAGAATCGAGGCATAACTTTCATTTTTCATGTGTAGAGACACAACTTCCGTCAGGTAAAACCGAGTTACCTTCATTAGGAACTGGCATAACAAGTTTTTCTTACTAAATTTTTCAAAGCTAATCTGTTTTTGAAGCACACAAGCTCATAGTGGCATGGGGCAACCCTAGACGCGTTAACTTCAGTCCTCTGCGCGAAGTGCCCAGTGTTCCGACACCGTATATTTTCGCAAAAATGTGCAAAACTTGGCAAATACTACGGAACAATTTAGTAAAAAAGTGGAAGAAATTAGCAAAAATGGAATAAATTGAACAAATTGAGAAAATTTTGGGTTGTTAAAAATATTACCCTCATACCCGGGCACTCGAACGTTTAGCATGTATGAGTTTAGAGCAAAATATAAAGTTCTAGGAATCTATCCTGTCGTGTCTGTCAAACTATCGCCTACAGAGAAGGACCCAGCATTCATAGAGATGACAAAAGCCTAGTAATTAGGTAAAGAAAACGCCTGAAACAAAAAACTCCCTTTGCTCTCATGGCTACCCACTGGTTGTCAATTTCACCTCACAGCTAATCCGCATACATTCTCTAATAAAGTGCGCTAGTCCTGAAGAACGACAACAAAATGTAGATTCGATAGTTTGTGTGGCACGACGATCTTAGCCTTATGGTAATGTCTTTAAGCTTTTATGCAGCCTCTAGTGGATTTCATTTTTTATCGTATGAATGGCCATTTACTTTTAAGCGCTAGCAAATATATTTGCATACTTTTTGCTCTTCCACGTTTTCAGAAAAGAAGCTGGTTGTATGATACTAATTTTATACTGCGTTAACGTTACAAAAACCATCATGAGGAAGTTTTGTCTGCAATTAACTTGCGTCAGATCACCCAACTGTATGTATACTGTGCAGACTCATCCAGGTGCGTAGATCCCAGTACATGCACAAAGCATCTAAAGTAAATTTATCTAAAGTAAACAGTCTACTAGGTATATAAAACACTCAACACTAATTCTAGCTGTGTGGAATAATTTAGATATATGGGCGCATTTAGAAGTTACAGACCAAGAAATGACGATATATAGTGCAGGCATTCGCCCGAGTTTACTACATCAGTAAAATGACATAGTATTGCTGAAATGGAGTACAGCCATTTCCTGAAGCAACAAATTTCCCTCCGGTAGGGATTTGATAAACCGGTACAACGGGTCTTTCTATGAGCAATGAATAGATTAGATACAGCATAGTCAACCCAACGTTCACATGGCAGCATCCAGTTCGCCTGTAAAACTGTTTGCCAAGCAGATCCGCTATCGTAACCGGGTCAACAGTTAAGCGGAAAAAAAGAGAAACAACACATGCCGTCTTGAAATTTGAACAGTGAGGCAGGTTGAAAGTTGTTAGTTTATACTAGACATCGTTTTTTAGATTAATATTATTGCAGTACTTATATAGTGAAAGCTAAAGATATCAAGTCGAAGGAACCACATGTCGTGTAAATGATGCTTCCGGACTGGAAATACATCACATAATGTTGCTCGGCCGGTCCGAAACAACTAATATATAAAATATGTCAATTTTCAAACATCGTATCTTCTCCATTTAAGAGCAATGTAATTTCTTAATTATGTATGTACTGTTAATAATTAAGAACTGATAGCACCGTCGCATCTATAAGCTGTAATCATATTTGATTAATTAATTATAATAAGCTTCTGAGCTATTATATTCAAAATCGAATCCAACTTCTGGAAATATCACATGCGCATGAAACAGTTCTTGCGAAGGCAGCAGTAGTAGTCCGAATTGTTTTGTGTGACTTAGGGACTGGTCACCCAACGGTTATAACACGAAGCTATATCTATAGCAACAAACACATTTCCGCTTTATATAATCTAACGGTAATATTATTGCTTTTCAGCATGGCATAAAGTAATTATACGGGATAAATATGAATTTGATTTTAATCCTTAATATAAAAAATGTTATTCAAGTTTATATAATCGTTACCGAACTGAGCAAAGTATGTTATGCATATCAACACATTTAAGTTACCGAAGTACACCGTCATATTTATGTTGCATGGCAGTCTGTTGTTTAGAAAAAGCAGAATACCGTCAAACCACAGTACCCGTATGACCACTAACCAACGGTTATGTAGTAGCAAAATTCTCTTGATAGTGCAAACACTGAATATATCTAAATCCAAATAATCAAGCATTCGGCAGCCGAATTTCTTCAAATTGAAAACCGCCAGCTCTGTTCGAGTAAAGGCACTTGCATTTTATTTGTCAATTGTCCATTTTCCCAACGATACACATCGTTTTTTTCAAAAAAGAAATACTCCACATGGGTTACTACAAAAATAACATAGTTTGTCTAACCTACAGTTTTCTCACGCATAATTTCTTAACTTAATCTTATGTATCCAGTTTTATTCGAATAATTTAAATTTCATATAACATAAAAAAATATTACTTAAACAGTTTAACTCCGGCTACGCGAAAAAAATTATCGATTATTGTTCAGATTCACCAAAGGCAATTGTTAGCCTACTAGCAGCGATCAGCAAAACCCGTTCATGCAAAATAACTTTGATAAAGCATTTGCGACAGCAGGCACAAGTCGAAAAGCAGAGGGTTTCGCGTAAATTATGACCATAGTTCAAATTGGTTTGCACTGCTTATTCATTTCGTCAGGCAGAAAAACTCAAAACTTGGGCATCTTTGCAAATGTCACATCTGTCATAAGCCAATTACAATACTGAACGCATGATACTCTAAACAACAGAAAAACAGCGCGCGGGTAACATCTCACATTTATCAGATCACCTCTAATTCGAAACACAGCATTTTCCTAGTACAGTTATTTCGTCTAAAACAAAACTATAAAGTTCGTCAGAATTTAACAATTGTAAGGCTTAATATTATGATTTGTTGCTACGCATGTGCTGCAAGTTTTATATGTTTCACAGGATGCTCATGATACCGTCCAGATTGCTAATATTTCTTCTAAAACACCTGTTGATAATCATTGAGAAATCTTTTTATACCAACGAATTCCAAGTGTATTAGGTGGTGAGCAAATGGCTCTCAACCAAACCATTTGCATTTGCATTCAAATTTAACTACACTTCTGTTTTATGTATCAGTTACATGATATTATGGTTTATCTGTCGACGATAGAGATTTTACTGTAGTACGTGTGACATGCGTACTTATTTGTTTTCGGGCCAGGAGTTATGATGAGCAGGAAGTTCAAAGTTCGGAGTCGCATAATCTTCTTGCACAAGAGACAAAAAGCCAAGTTGCTTAGGGTTCAGCTTGTAACATTTATACGAACTTATACTTCCACCTTGTTAACTCGCTCGCGTTTTCGGCAACTCTGGTGGGAGATTACCATCAGGCTACGCTTTTGAAAAAAAACTTGTGAAACACAATGCTAGCACGTTATGGCTGTCACATGCTTTATTGCGTGAAAAATAAATATCCGGTTTAAGCAAAACTGTAAAATATCACATCACTTTTTGGTAAGAAATAACTTATCACAATGGCGTTCTAAAATTTTTGTCAAATAAAAATCCTGAAAGTGCATATTTGACATAATAGCGAAACTTCACGAATAGATGTGTTGTTGAACGGCTTAATTCAAAATAGATTAATTTCCTAAACAGGTATACATGAAACGTTCTACGAATGCGACGATTACATTTTCCGTATCGGAGAAAGAAAATTGCCCGACGATATGCTGGATGGGGGATCAGACTGGTTTGCACTATCAAGAGAATTTTGCTACTACATAACCGTTGGTTAGTGGTTATACGGGTACTGTGGGTTGACGGTCTTCTGCTTTTTCTAAACAACAAGCTGCCATGCAACATAAATCTGACGGTGTGCTTCGGTAACTTAAGCAATA
>JASANE010000590.1:0-10959 GCA_030248225.1 Trileptium ribeirensis
GCACATACAAAGATGGATACAGTTTAATTTAAGGTTATTTAGATTTTGTATGCGTCATAGAATTTCGGTCGCGTTTCGCACGATTTATATAAAGTGGGATTAAATAAACCTGCTACTTATAGCGAGTTTCTAATTCATTCTATCCTGATTGTACTAACCGCCAAAATAAATTAGACGCTAAAAGAATTATCGCAAATCATACTGTTAAATTGGTTGTGTGCCGTGATTCGTGCTTTAAATATCAACCCGGCTAAATTTTGCCTGAGAGTTTGCTCAAACCTATTTTAGATTGTTATAAACGAGGAACACAAATATCCGTTTGAAAGGGCCTTTTTTATATCAAATATACTCAAATTTGTGTTTATAATTTTGATTAAACTCAGAGCTAACAGTTTGAACATTTGAACGTAGATTAACTTACAGTTATGACTAGATATTCTTTTATTAAGGAATGTATGTTGTTTTTATGCTTGTGAGTAGTATAATAACGGACATCCAAATTTCGATGTCTCCAGCCAACTACCGAAACTCTGTTTAATTGAAATTTTGGATTTTCTTTTGTGTCAGACACATATCTTCGAAACCCATTATACTAAAATTTGATCAAAATTTGTGCTTATAATTTTGATTAAACTCAGAGCTAATAGTTTGAACATTTGAACGTAGATTAACTTACAGTTATGACTAGATATTCTTTTATTAAGGAATGTACGTTGTTTTTATGCTTGTGAGTAGTATAATAATAACAGACATCCAAATTTCGATATCTCCAGCCAACTACCGAAACTCTGTTTAATTGAAATATTGGATTTTCTTTGTGTCAGGCACATATCTTCGAAACCCATTATACTAAAATTTGATCAAAATTTGTGCTTATAATTTTGATTAAACTCAGAGCTAATAGTTTGAACATTTGAACGTAGATTAACTTACAGTTATGACTAGATATTCTTTTATTAAGGAATGTATGTTGCTTTTATGCTTGTGAGTAGTATAATAATAACAGACATCCAAATTTCGATATCTCCAGCCAACTACCGAAACTCTGTTTAATTGAAATTTTGGATTTTCTTTTGTGTCAGACACATATCTTCGAAACCCATTATACTAAAATTTGATCAAAATTTGTGCTCATAATTTTGATTACACTCAGAGCTAATAGTTTGAACATTTGAACGTAGATTAACTTACAGTTATGACTAGATATTCTTTTATTAAGGAATGTATGTTGTTTTTATGCTTGTGAGTAGTATAATAATAACAGACATCCAAATTTCGATATCTCCAGCCAACTACCGAAACTCTGTTTAATTGAAATTTTGGATTTTCTTTTGTGTCAGACACATATCTTCGAAACCCATTATACTAAAATTTGATCAAAATTTGTGCTTATAATTTTGATTAAACTCAGAGCTAATAGTTTGAACATTTGAACGTAGATTAACTTACAGTTATGACTAGATATTCTTTTATTAAGGAATGTATGTAGTTTTTATGCTTGTGAGTAGTATAATAATAACAGACATCCAAATTTCGATATCTCCAGCCAACTACCGAAACTCTGTGTAATTGAAATTTTGGATTTTCTTTTGTGTCAGACACATATCTTCGAAACCCATTATACTAAAATTTGATCAAAATTTGTGCTTATAATTTTGATTAAACTCAGAGCTAATAGTTTGAACATTTGAACGTAGATTAACTTACAGTTATGACTAGATATTCTTTTATTAAGGAATGTATCTTGTTTTTATGCTTGTGAGTAGTATAATAATAACAGACATCCAAATTTCGATATCTCCAGCCAACTACCGAAACTCTGTTTAATTGAAATTTTGGATTTTCTTTTGTGTCAGACACATATCTTCGAAACCCATTATACTAAAATTTGATCAAAATTTGTGCTCATAATTTTGATTACACTCAGAGCTAATAGTTTGAACATTTGAACGTAGATTAACTTACAGTTATGACTAGATATTCTTTTATTAAGGAATGTATGTTGTTTTTATGCTTGTGAGTAGTATAATAATAACAGACATCCAAATTTCGATATCTCCAGCCAACTACCGAAACTCTGTTTAATTGAAATTTTGGATTTTCTTTTGTGTCAGACACATATCTTCGAAACCCATTATACTAAAATTTGATCAAAATTTGTGCTTATAATTTTGATTAAACTCAGAGCTAATAGTTTGAACATTTGAACGTAGATTAACTTACAGTTATGACTAGATATTCTTTTATTAAGGAATGTATGTAGTTTTTATGCTTGTGAGTAGTATAATAATAACAGACATCCAAATTTCGATATCTCCAGCCAACTACCGAAACTCTGTGTAATTGAAATTTTGGATTTTCTTTTGTGTCAGACACATATCTTCGAAACCCATTATACTAAAATTTGAGCAAAATTTGTGCTTATAATTTTGATTAAACTCAGAGCTAATAGTTTGAACATTTGAACGTAGATTAACTTACAGTTATGACTAGATATTCTTTTATTAAGGAATGTATGTTGTTTTTATGCTTGTGAGTAGTATAATAATAACAGACATCCAAATTTCGATATCTCCAGCCAACTACCGAAACTCTGTTTAATTGAAATTTTGGATTTTCTTTTGTGTCAGACACATATCTTCGAAACCCATTATACTAAAATTTGATCAAAATTTGTGCTTATAATTTTGATTAAACTCAGAGCTAATAGTTTGAACATTTGAACGTAGATTAACTTACAGTTATGACTAGATATTTTTTTATTAAGGAATGTATGTTGTTTTTATGCTTGTGAGTAGTATAATAATAGACATCCAAATTTCGATATCTCCAGCCAACTACCGAAACTCTGTTTAATTGAAATTTTGGATTTTCTTTTGTGTCAGACACATATCTTCGAAACCCATTATACTAAAATTTGATCAAAATTTGTGCTTATAATTTTGATTAAACTCAGAGCTAATAGTTTGAACATTTGTACGTAGATTAACTTACAGTTATGACTAGATATTCTTTTATTAAGGAATGTATGTTGTTTTTATGCTTGTGAGTAGTATAATAATAACAGACATCCAAATTTCGATATCTCCAGCCAACTACCGAAACTCTGTTTAATTGAAATTTTGGATTTTCTTTTGTGTCAGACACATATCTTCGAAACCCATTATACTAAAATTTGATCAAAATTTGTGCTTATAATTTTGATTAAACTCAGAGCTAATAGTTTGAACATTTGAACGTAGATTAACTTACAGTTATGACTAGATATTCTTTTATTAAGGAATGTATGTTGTTTTTATGCTTGTGAGTAGTATAATAATAACAGACATCCAAATTTCGATATCTCCAGCCAACTACCGAAACTCTGTTTAATAGAAATTTTGGATTTTATTTTGTGTCAGACACATATCTTCGAAACCCATTATACTAAAATTTGATCAAAATTTGTGCTTATAATTTTGATTAAACTCAGAGCTAATAGTTTGAACATTTGAACGTAGATTAACTTACAGTTATGACTAGATATTCTTTTATTAAGGAATGTATGTTGTTTTTATGCTTGTGAGTAGTATAATAATAACAGACATCCAAATTTCGATATCTCCAGCCAACTACCGAAACTCTGTTTAATTGAAATTTTGGATTTTCTTTTGTGTCAGACACATATCTTCGAAACCCTTAAGCATAATAGACATTTACTTATAAGTATGCCTAGAGTGGTATTGCGATCGATTATAAATACTTATTGCATCGTTCAAAATAACTGCCCTAACAAACAGTACATAATCTATTTGTTATAGTGCACATACAAAGATAGTTACAGTTTAATTTAAGGTTATTTAGATTTTGTATGCGTCATAGAATTTTGGTCGCGTTTCGCACGATTTATATAAAGTGGGATTAAATAAACCTGCTACTTATAGCGAGTTTCTAATTCATTCTATCCTGATTGTACTAACCGCCAAAATAAATTAGACGCTAAAAGAATTATCTCAAATCGTACTGTTAAATTGGTTGTGTACCGTGATTCGTGCTTTAAATATCAACCCGGCAAAATTTTGCCTGAGACTTTGTTCAAAACGATTTTAGCTTGTTATAAACGAGGAACACAAATATCCGTTTGAAAGGGCCTTTTTTATATCAAATATACTCAAATCGCTTTCAACTACGAAAAGTGGTTAGTCGACTCTATTTGGTGCCGCTGAAATATTTTACAAGTGGTATTTTATAACTTAAATTAAAAAAACTTTGTTGTCAGACAGTCATTATGAATATTGGCTAAAGTAACATTGAGGGGTGGAAATAAAATGCAGGCCATGCCGTTCTCGATATACTAAGCCTAAGCCTTATAGTCTTAGCCTAATCTAAGATCCTTATATGAGGCATACACTAAGCTTAAGCCTAAGTCGGGGGGCTGCAGTTCCCGAACCTCCCACTCTAAGCTGTTCTTTTTTCTAACGTTGTAACGTACAAAATTTATTTATATTTATTTATATTTTATTTATTTTTATTTATTTTCGAAACTGGACGTAGACTAAAACAGTTTTTCCATCATAAGGACGTTATTCCGGATGGTCTCAAATCCTTTGTTGTATATAAATACACTTGTTCCGCTTGTGAAGCGGACTACATCGGCAGTACCTGTCGACATTTAGCAACAAGGAGGTCAGAACATCTTGGAATTTCGCCGCGCACAGGTAAAAAGCTCAATAATACCCAACTTTTGAACTCTGCAGTATACAATCATATGCGTAACTGTTCTGCAAACACGGATAACTCGCAGTTCACGATCTTATCACAAGTAGATGGTTCTAAGTTTCATGCGGACTACACGCTCAGAATTCTGGAGAATCTACTAATACGCTTTCGTAACCCGTCGCTTAACGACACTTCAGCCTTAAAGTCGTTATTTTTGTTCCCTGACATTTAGATATATCACTCTGGCGCAACGGCTCATATTATGTATTATATAATATATATTATATATATACATTATATATATATTATATAATATATATATATATTTATATATAACTACATATATATATTATATTTTATATAATATATATATGTTTATATAAATATATATGTACAAATATATATGTATAAATATGTAGCATCTCACTACGCCAGCAGATTTAGCGTAGCTCAACACGCTGTGATCGGGGCCTG
Source organism: Trileptium ribeirensis (assembly GCA_030248225.1). Lineage (NCBI taxonomy): Eukaryota > Metazoa > Nematoda > Enoplea > Enoplida > Thoracostomopsidae > Trileptium > Trileptium ribeirensis. The sequence goes on from JASANE010000590.1 coordinate 5,173, forward strand.
TGGTGTAATGGTAGCGCGCTAGTCTTGCAAGCTAGAGATTCGGGTTCGAATACCGGCTGGTCCAATGAATGATCGCTCGTGGATCTTTTCAGTTGGTGAACCCGACGTGATCCCCTGCACGGAGCTTCTAAAAACACAGCCAGAGCTCAACCCACGCTCGCTCCGCGACTCCGCAGAGGAGTTATGTAGCATCTCACTACGCCAGCAGATATAGCGTAGCTCAACATGCTGTGATCAGGGCCTGTGGTGTAATGGTAGCGCGCTAGTCTTGCAAGCTAGAAATCCGGGTTCAAATCCCGGCTGGTCCAATGAATGATCGCTCGTGGATCTTTTCAAATATAGTAGTATATCGGTCTTTAATCTAATATAGTACACAATTTGTGCGTTAATATCCGACAGTTTAGCGTTTTATAATTAGTAGCTGCAACTTCCGCCATTTATATTTCATAATGTCAAGACTACATAAGTATATACATAAAAATGCAAATATGCCAGTCTTTGATGTGTGATTTATAGAACATAATTTTGGTGTTAATATTCACAGATTTTGTATTTTATGCCAGGTATATGCAACCGCAATTAATTACATTTCGAAAACCCATGTTTATATAAATATATATGTACATAAATATAGTAGTATATCGGTCTTTAATCTAATATAGTACATAATTTGTGCGTTAATATTCGACAGTTTAGCGTCTTATAATTAGTAGCTGCAACTGCCGCCAATTATATTTTGAAAACCCATGTTTATTTAAATATATATGTTCATAAATATAGTAGCATGCCGGCCTCTAATCTAATATAGTGCCCAATTTCTTCGTTAATATCTGACAGTTTAGCGTTTTATAATTACTTAGCTACAACTGCCGCCGATTATATTTCAAAAATGTCACAACTATAATTGTACTCGATTAATCATTGTAATTTCGTATAAAAATAACGTTAAAATCGAATTGGATCTATAAATTGTTGTATAAATCAGCCAAGCTCAAAGCTAAAATACCTGAAGCAGAGCTTTGAATATCAAATTTTAGATTATCGATAGTCAGCTAATAAATATTTGTTCAAACTGAGTTTACGCTAATGCGCTACCTTATAGCTGAGCTATTTTATAGAAAAGGTAACACGTTTTTAATTATCCCTTGGAGTGTGGTGTAATTTTGTTCTTTTGTACTCTAAAGAATCTCCTAGATTTTTAGTCACAACTATCCTTCAATTTTAGGAAATATAAATGTATTTAATATTCGTCTCACATTATATATAGTGTTTGTGTAATTATTGCTGTTTAATATAATAATTATGACAATGTAACGGTGTTTTTTTGAAGACAAGTTTTTATACCAAGTACTTTTGAACAAATTATATTCACAATTGAGAGAACGTAAAATGTATCTCTATTAATTACTTTATATAAGTCGTTAATGTATTAATTTTTCTGAATCTAAAATGGTACAAAATAAATGTTTTTCGTATAAAATCCTACATCCAGACTGAGGCATTACCTGAAATATATTTTGCACATAAGTGACAACAGTATAAGTCGCAGGCAGGAACAGTATTTGGGAGAGCCCTGGTAATCACTAATGGCTGTTGTGCGTAACTTATCTTGACAGTTTCTACTGAAGGGTGTCTAGGCTCACGCTTGTCTACGCTGCTGGCTTAGGTACATTAATAAGCACGTTTGTCGTAGATTACGTCAGGAGAACCAGTTCCGACAGTAGTGACGCGAAACAAAATGTTCTATCAGTTCGACGCTGCCGTAAAATCACCAGGAAGTTTTTAGCATTAACGATATTGGGATCACAGACATACTCGGACATCGTTGTTGCTCTGTGTATCGTAAATGGAAACGAAATACCAGTAAAGCTTTCAACATATCAGATATGATCGTATAAGACGGCAAATTTACTATTTTTCACCACTATCTCAAACGATGGTGCTGTATAAGATATTTGATTGAACATTGTTCGAACACACAATTCAGCACAATATATATAATACATCAGTGAATCAGCAGTTTTAGAATGTTCAATATATCTATTTCAATACATATAATGAGCTGTTCGTGCATTGGACTTGTTCTCTTTTCCTCTAGTGTCAGAGTATTCATTGTCTGTACATGTTACACGTGCAATCCCGTTATTAGAACGCGATCGAAATCCAATTGCAAGAATTTGCTGATCGTTCAAAGATGGACCATGGCATACGGTTAGCTTTCTTTTCCCCATATATATTGGCGAAATAAAAATTTTTTATCATAATCTTGCCCGCTGAAAATTATGTTACGAACTATACAAGTAATCTTGCCCGCTGAAAATCATGTTACGAACTATACAAGTATTCAATGTAACAAATGCCTTTAATAGAATTTCAGAACGTGAAAATTCATCTTTCACACCAGTTTGGAGCAATGAAAAATTAATGATGTCTCAAAATATTTTACACTAAGCCGGACATTGGATGACACCTGCAGATCTGAAGTCATAAGGTGTTATGTAGCTGATTTTAGTCCAGCTGAAATGCCTTATTTTTTACTTTGTTTATGTAAATAATTTTGATTAGGCAGGGTTCGATGTAGCTCAATTTCAGGCAATGCATACAGTTGAATTGTCCGCCAGTTGTAAATAAACGTGACTGGTGTAGACAGTTCTTGTTAAAAATTCTTCACATTTTGTCCTGAATATTGGCGTAAATACTGTACGGAACGGTTGGATTCTGTAATCTGATAGCGCGAAAGCTCCCATGAATACTGATAGCCACATCGAGATAATGCCTCCTAACGAAAGAAATTACACGTGTTACTCTAACAAAAACATAATTTCATAATCGTCTTGCAGAAGCAATTATCCACTTATTATTCAATATTTATTTGTATAGAGAATAAAGTTACAGGTAGTATTACAATTCTAGTAAAATAAAGCTGCAAAATCCCAAAGTATATTTGAGCCTTTAAAAACAGCTACCATTATTTTCTCCCTAAAATGATAACTTCGATAGATTCAATACGAATACCGCCTAATACAGTATAAGAACACAAATTTGATCTATAACAGATCAAACGTTCACATGTTATAGACGGTTCCATCCCAAAATATGGACTATTAAACTAATGTTTTCTTATGCAAGCTAAATTCTGATATTTTTATATATGACTATCATATTTCCTATAACATATCAAAAATCATAGTTCTTCTATCATTCATTTCATTTTATAAAGCAGAAACATCATTTTTTGCATTGTGTAAACGTGTTGGTGTTGACAGTGTATGCAATGCTATACAATGAGTTTGCACGAAACTAACGCTTGTTGTAATTAATTTCGTTATTAACATCTGCAATCATTGTGTTTAATATTATATAAACATTTAGCGTTCTGATACAAAACTATATCTCGCAAATTAGTTGTGGCGACAGTTACGACTATGCGCGCATTCAGACGTTGTTGTGCACGGTTGTCCAGCTTAGCATTGGTTTAAACTTATTCTATGTGACTCCATTGAGCTTGTCGCAGCCGTGCGTACAAATGTTTGAATACACACCAAGTCGTGTTTACAAATCGTTTGGGAAATAGTTGTGCATAGAACATATTTACATCGTAATATGTTATGTTGCCCGCAACTTAATATAATTTTAGCCTCTGCTTTCCGGCGAAATCTATGTATTATAGCTTAATTTCGAAATCCATATTTTAGGTTTGACTTAAATTTTTGATGCCAGGATTTTGTTAAATTGTGAAACGATTTGTTAGCAAAAAACAAGTAATTCGCGTCGATTTAGCCTGCTACTGGTGGTTGGTAAGCCACAGAATCACTTCTGCTCCAAGCAATAATAGTGGAATCAAACCGAAATCATTTTCGTAAAAAAACACCAAATTAAACTGAAACATTGAGATTAGAGCTATTTTATACGACGAATATTTAAATAGTGTTATTATTTATATATGCTGTGGGGTTTTGGTGGCTAATGGTTTTCTGTTCCCGTCGGAAAGAATAGAAAGACGACTTAGAAGTACAACAGTTTGAACTTAACTCATCGCAACGGAACACTACTATATGACTAGATAAAAGGTTTCTCTAAAAGACAAGACGGCAGTACGCTTTCAAGTTAATTAATTTTTTCGCTTCAATATACCGAGAACTTGAAAAAATATATATATACGCATACAGTCGCATTTTAGCTTTGAGCTAAACTTTTCTTCGTCAGACATTTTAAAGCTTTCTGCAACCAATATTCAGTATTTGCAACAGCACCTAGTGCCGGAAAGAACCCAGCCGATATATCATTATAATGGAGTTTAAGAGCAATCGTTTTGAGTTTAAAAGAAATTAATTCAGGATTGGTTTTAATAATATATATATCTTTCTTTATATTGAGGAAACGATGGTGGTATTACTATTAAGAATTAAATCCTTTTCGCAAAGAATTAAAAAAGTTTCATTTATTCAGAGTATTCTGTATATATGTCTTACAGTTCACCGGTTAAGACGCATACTTGAGTGGGTGGTAAGATTTAATAGATCATTTAATATTATTTCGAAAGTCTAAATTGATTTAGAATATGTTAAATTCATTTAAACTTGGTAGATCTGGTTTCGAAAATGGTTAAATTAAATATATACATGGATTCATCTCATAACCATGGGATCTCGTAAATCAGGTACATATGTATACATTGTATTAAAGAAAGTCTTAGGCGTTAAGGTCTTATGATATTTGTAAACTAAGGAGGAAGACGTTTCAGCTACTATATGCGGTGCAGCAAAAGTAAAAGTACAAGACTTTAAAGCTTTTGTATGTAACAATCAAGACTTATAACCGTAAACTGTTTTATTTCCATTTTAAACCTACATTATAGCTTATTGTTTACACCCGTAATGGCACAGTTACGAATTTTTAATAAGTACAAAATCTTGCGAGTTCGGCTATTCAGATGGTCTGGTTTTTGTTTGACTGACATGTCACTGCGGAATCCTACCAGACCATACTCAAGGAACAGTTTATTTCAAAATATCTCTAGCTAGCAGATCATGATAATAGCTTTTTCAAATGGATGGTGCTGAATATCATTACGCCAAAAAATATTTAAGGTTTTTGGATGAAACCTTTTCTAGCAAATGGCTTGGTCGCCGGGGCCATTTGAGTGGCCTTCTCGCTCACCCGCGTTAACGCCACGTGATTTTTGGGAGTGTTCTGAAGCAACGGTATACGCCAATAAGCCTCAGGTGCTTTGCGGGCTGAAAAAGTTTATTCGAGAGTAAGCGTTTCTCTTGGAACTCGAAATGCTGAAAACAAAGTTCCAAGAAAGGAAGGACGATCCGATCGTTTCAAACTGGATGAAATTATTGAAACTGGTGGACGTCTGTTTGATGTTTAAATTGAAATGGACACAGTAAACATTTAAAATCAATATTTGACGTTGTTATTTTGCTTTAAGATCTTAAACATTTATACTTTACTTATGGTGATACCCTGCACATAACGTGAATTTTCAGGCTTAAATCTGGATGCTTTTCCAACCTATTCATCAACCATTTTATTTAGTTTTAGGTTACTATAGTAGTCCTCGTGTATGATTTGAAGGCGTTGTAAGATTGATATAAAATCTATTACATTATAAAGTTTTGTGACCTTTTTACTTTTATATGTAAGTATCACAAGGAAAAATCCGTTCTAGACTCTGGGAACAACGGAAATGCGTGTCGTTTTAAAGATAGTTAAAATTATAAATCTTTTCGACTTGGAATATACAAACCAAGTGTTTTCGACTTTTTTAAAACTTAAAAC
>JASANE010000593.1:0-12266 GCA_030248225.1 Trileptium ribeirensis
AGTTAGATGTGTACCTAATTCACAAAATTTTAATTCACGTCTGATTTAGAATGGTTAACTAAGCACCCCGAGTGTCCTGCTGAACTCAGCGTGGGTTACTTTGCGTTCAAGGGAATTTAAACTTAGAGCGCTGAGCTAAAATCTAACTCAAGCAAATTTACAGTGTAAATACATCTGTTTCCTGTTAAATGTGCGACAATTTAGGGTGTTGTATTACGTTTGAACAAAGCCGTAATTGTGGTTGCATTGTTTTAGCATCCGCCAGATGGAGCACATTTAGGGTTTTGTGATGCGAGGTGGCCAATGTTATAGGACGGGTGCAATACCTGAACTTTCGTCATATAATGGCATTACTGCATTAAATAGATCAAGTTGGAGGGCATAGTCATATTCTGAAATTGATATGTACAGGAAAACATACCGCCACAAAATACAAAATTAAAGTTAGTCGTAGAATGGTTCAACATAAAATCATAGATGCAAAAGAAGTGGTTCGTGAGGGCTACACCCTGAAACATCCGGTCCCCCCCGGAGGCCGAGGTCTACCTGCTGAGGGTAACCTTACCTTTACCGTGAAGCTTCGGATCCTCACCTTCCTGAAATTTTTCAAAAATTTCGCTTGTTTGAATTATTAATCAATTCACACTCACTTGTTCTCGCGGTGAAGAAAATATTTTGATGGATACGGATGTACACTTTTTTATAAATGTCTGTCGTTGTAACGTCTAATATTTCCAGGAGAAATAACTATATTTTCAGGCTCTGGCCCGCCTCGTCTCTTATTGAACCATGGCTCCGCTCTCAGGTTTCTAATAATAAAGGAAGTAAAGATCCTAATAATAGAGGAAGCAAAAAGCCATTCTATACCAATATTCAAAAAATGACCCCTCTCTTTCCTCAAGCTCAAACTACCGTGGAATCAGGCTAGTTGTCCTGACCTGTAAAGTCTTCAAAGCTATTTTTTCAATAGTTGCCCTGTTGATAGAGACGCCAGAACGAGGCCAAACTGACATGGCTTTCGGCCTGGGCGTGGTTGTGTCGACCAAATATTTTTACTCAGGCTGGTCGTAGAACACCGGCTTAGATACTAGCATACATCCTTTACGTAATTCATTGAGCCTTTGATTCGATCCAACTAGCGCTGCTTTGGACGCTTATGGCGGCTTTTGGTGTGCCCCAAGTCTCTTACGACTCATGAATGAGCTTTTACAACTCTAGTGCATCTGCGGAAATCAGGTTCAACGGGAAGGTAAGCAAGGACTTCACAATTCGATCGGATGTCAGGAAATGGGTGTATTATGTCGCCGACTCTGTTCAACTATGTCGTTGACTACTTTCTAAACACTGACCTTGCTGCCCATGTTGGTGTGGATGTAAGCCTTGGATTCAACCTAGCAGATTTAGACTACGCCTGTGTCATCGCTCTATTCGCATCAACAGAAAGTCAGCTTCAAGCGGCATTAGACCTTCTTACATCGGTGTTTGCTGCTTTTGGGCTGCAGCTAAGCGTCGAAAAGATCAAAACATTTGTTATGCTTGCAGGAACACCATGCGACATTACAGCTGGCGGGAAAATGGTTGTTGAACAGGTGGAAAACTTTCGTTACCTCGGTTTTAATTTTACCGACTCAGTAGCCATCTCGCTCTAACTACATCGACGTACCGCTTTGGTTTGAAACGCCTTCAATAGCTTGAAAAAGGTGTTATGGAAACCGGTGGAAATCTCGATTGCCACAAAACGTCGTGTCTATGAGGCTTCAGTAAAATCTATACCCCTCAACGGCGCTGAATCCTGGAACCTACTACGCTTAAATGCATTCGAACATCGTTGCATGAGTAAAACCCAAAAATATCTTACTTGGAGCGTAGTTAACGCTGATGTTCGCCGAAGGTTCGCAGATTCTGAGACCATTACCGCTTTTACCAGACGATTACGGCATCATTGGCTTGGTCTACGAAGAGCACTTCAAGAGCTATCTAACCAAAATATTGAGGCTGTTCCCTGCGTTGGATGGAACAAGGAGAGAGAGTTAGAAAATCTGGATAGATGTTGTCGAATCCGACATATAACCTATGGGTAGAAGCGCTGTCTATGGACTCAGAAGGTGGGAATTGCAATGGCTGTTACTCATCAACGACTAATCGCAAAACATGGACATATCGTTTGTACTCGTAAAAGATGCTGTGGTGGCCTGTGTGAATGGCAAAATGTAGTGCGGGAGTAAGCACAAGTAAGACCTAATAGTAAAAGTTTGCATTTTAAGATAGAACATAAATCTGCAAACGACCTACATATAATTGTTTTGGGGGTATTAAAAGGTGAGCTTAGGTCATCTCGGCTGTTCTTGAAATTGGCTGACTGTTGTATTATAAATCAGCTGTTATAAATTATTTCATCATTGTTGTTTTAGAAAAGAGCTTTTAAGAGCCGGCCACCGCTTTCGAGGATATACTAGGCTTGGTTCAGGTCGTCTCTTCAGACATCATGGCAGGTTCAACTTTATAGCCTGGCCAAGCCAAGCCGAGACGAGAGCCTAACTTGAAACCTCTAATTTCCAGTTTCTCAGTTTATTTTCAGTTTTAGTACCGAAGATTGAAGTGGTATATCTCAGTTAATGGAATTTATGAATCATATAATGGGTCAGGTGCTATCAGAATATTCTTATAGCGCTTAAATTTAAGATTCTAAAATAACTTGTCTATTGATTTTGACGAGTTATTTTTGATATTATAAGTTAAGGTTTGGCAAAATAACCGCCGAATGAAGATGACACAAATATGGTTTTTTCTGTAATCATATTTTATAAGCGTTTTTTTGTCCAAGTGGAGTTTAAACTGCTAAAAAATATTAAGACTTAAAACAAACCGTATGATACGCTGCATTCGCTTTCAGATAACAATATAAATACGATCAACTAGGCCTAAAAAAGATATACATGCTCGTGCATTTCACTAATAAAGCTTTGAAGTTTGGTTATTTATTCTGCATTACTTAGCTAATTGTAAAGTTTGCAGATATCGCAAATTTTTGAATTGATAGCACAGAATTCGATATGAAAGACTTGTATAATTGTCATTCAGGGGAGGCAGCTCAGTAGGAATGTGATAAACATGGTATCAACTCGCTCGGTGCTTGTATACCTCTTGTGTTAACTTGTTTCTGTCCGATTATGCAGTATCTAGGTAACAATTTAGTTATAGTTTGTTCTGCGATGGTTAGATGGGATAAAGTTTGCGGTTCATGTATCTAAAGTCCCTATTTTCCTTGTACCGTAAGAGTTAATAAACATCTCAGATAAACTCTGAAATGAAATTTAATGATTCGGGTATGATCGTGTTCGTGGCATTTAAATGTTGTAAAGCTCAACGACCGCGACATCGGTTGTGATTCATTATACTTATTTTGCATAATCGCAGTTATAGTAAACTCAACTTTTTAGGAAAAATACTTCTTTTTCAAATGTTGTTGAAGCCAGTTGGTTTTAGCTAGAAAATTGAAACTTATAAACTTTTATATATAGGTTTTCATGCATCAGGGTGCTACACGTAGCAACAAAACTATATTACATAACGTTAGACATATATGTACTAATATCAGGTAAAACGAGCTAATCTGATTTTGGCCTTCGTAAAAACCATTTTGCAACTTCCTATTGTGTGGAGTGGCATAATGGAATATAACCATAGTTTCACATCGCAGATAGGTCTACGCTTCTGCAAGACGGATCGATGACAACAACAGATAGTATAAGTTGGATACATCCCTAACTTATGACACCAGAACATGAACTTTGGTTGGTTTGGGTATCACTGTTTTTGTGACACTGGAGAGTTACAGTTTTAAAATACAAATATAACAGGCAACAATTAGAGAAAAATCAAAAACAATGTCACCACCATCCTTCGCACGTACTGGTACGACAGCAGCGAATGTATTCATTTTATAGAGATGCTATCGTTCTACGCATCGCAATCAATCGTACTCCCAAACTTAGGTTTTTTATTGCAGATAATCAGTTACAAGACTACATTTTAACATTAACTTGTAGGCTATTTACTGTAGTTGATAGCAATATTTCACTGTCCATCATTATGACGGTTATTTCATTATGACTGTGTGCAATTATACATTCGACGCGATTGCATATATACAACCGCCGTACTCAACAGAATGTTTTGCCCACAAGGATTGTTTTAATCGTGGAGTTGATGTCCAGCTCGTGTTGTTAATGCTAGGGAGCGTGTTTGATTTTCGATTTACAAAAGCTTCCTCAAGAACTGAAGCGACCGATGCAATTCTTAACGGAAGCTCAAATTTTCTTCTGCTTGGCCGTACTATTGATGACCCAATTTTTAGTCACAAGCTATATAAAGTTATTTTTTCTGATAACAAAAAAACTAGCGGCAATAGCAGTACTGTTCAACTAGCAATGACACCACCGGCATTTCAAGACAGCCCAATTTTCGTTATGAAACGCGTGTCATCAACATCGCTAACATCAAGAACAAATTGGGTTTTACTGTCGATATTAAGCTATGAAACATGGATAGCGTGCGGTGTTGCATTCTTTGGATGTAATTTAGGACGGATAATGTTGGAAAATTATTCGTCGTCGCCACGCAATTTAGGAATAAAAAGATTTTTTTGTAAGGTTTGTACTGCTATGGTTGCCTTTCGCAGCAAGAAGCTTGATATTAGTGGTAGGTTTTTAATATATTTTTAAATTTTCTAAAACTTTGTATGTTACCTGCTGTTTCGATAAAACGACGTTCACGAATATTGTGTCAATATTGAATCGAAACTAGTCCAGGATCGCACCACAAGGATTGTCTGAATTTTAATTGTAATTATCAGCATAATAACCTCTTGTCTAATTAGATCCAATTGTTGCTCCGCTAAATAGGCTTTTTGTATTTTGCACACCTTCTGCTTCGGAACATCTCACTTGAAAAAACTAACGACCTAACATTCAGCGAACGAGCGGGAAAACTATTTGACAAAATTCTTGGGGCGACGATAGAGTAGCCTGATCCTTATGCCCTTCGCATCATGATGATGCACTGCGTCCTTCAGAGAGCACATCTAGTCACCTTGAGGGTGTTAAATCGTGAAACACACCTCCAGCACATTTCCGGTTTACCATTAGCTGTCCTATGAAAAGAAATGGACAAGAACGCTAATAGTCATGTAAGGTCATATTCCTTCCCATACCGTCACTCCGGAAGTGATTATGCTCACATAATTAGCGTAGTGGATTATCCGCAACACGTAAACGCTATTGTATTGATTTATACGCTGCTTAGCTTTAAACACGCGTTGGCCAGAGCGAATTACATATTTACATGACGGGCCAGTTCGGGATCATCATTTATTCTTTAAGGAAAGTCTTTATAGCATTAAATTCGCCGATCAAAGCAATCCCAGTTGAGAACGTGACTTACGTGGACACCGAACTCTTGGATTTGCGTTGCATCTGTTTTCCGCTGGTTGAACGATTTTATGCTGATAACTAATTAAATATTTTTACTTATTTATTAAACATATATCGATAGTTATAAAAAGCTGTATCTGTTATTAAATATATAGTTATATATATGGAAATCTTAAAAACTTCTAGAAATCAGACTAAAATATAATCGACGGTTAGAAAAAATTCTTTATATTTACCAAATAGTACTAGCTTTTAGCTACGGCGGCAGCGCGTTCACTGGATTAAGATATAGTGCGAAACTAAATCCCCACACGAGGCTGCAATTCAAACAATAAGTCGCCATTGTTGAGTATATGTGTTACCCAACGTGTAGTTGTGGCCATTTGAGATGATATAACAAAGTCCTCTTGCTCTTTGACCAATTTGGAAGTTCAAATTATGTATTCCCTGAGTAGCATGCTTGGGACCTTCTAAGCCAGAAAGCCTCATAATATAATCGCCATTAAATATCTACCTATACGTTTAACCACATAAACGTCGTTATTTAATATAGAAAACTATTTATTTGAAAGCCGACCAACACAAAAAACACAGCTATTAAAATTGACATTGATATAATAATTAGTCCAGATACGTCTGTTAAATTTCATCAGAACAAGCACAATAATATATAAACATATTTTCTAACGAAGAACCATAATTAAAATTAAAAATAAAACCAAAATTAAAATTTTTTTATTTTAAATTATTTGTACAACCTACAGCCATGAATCAATTTTCGTGAAAAAAGATTCTCGATACTAAATAAAATTACAATCTTAATGTCAGGAGAGGAACTAGCAGTGTAACGTAGATGTCAGCTATTACTCTGTCAATAAGCAAGGCTCAGTTTCAAAACTGTGAGAATGGGCAGTGAATCCACAAAGCAAAAGGCTTTATCATACCCTCCCTCAGCCATAACTAAAAACTGACATTGTTTTCGAGTCAGAGTTAAAAAACAGGGCAGCAGCATGTATATTTTTATTTACACTATTTTCTCATTTGAAATCAAACAGAAAATATTTTTAGAAATTTCAACCTTAATACCAAAGGATTCAAATAAGTTGCCTAAATTAAAATAAAGACAATTGAAATAAACACATCCTTGTTCATATAAATACGCCGCTGTGTCAAGGGCTACAACATTAGCACTAAAATTATATTTGAATCTACGAAAGCTCAATTAAACCATCAAGGATACGTGTAAATACACATGTGTCCGAGTATGACAGGTAGTGGCGTTACTCTCCAAGAGTTAGGCCTCCACCAAGCCATATTTATTTTGCTCGTTTTTACGTCCAGAACTCCCAATCTGTTCCCCACGCCGCGCTGAAGACACTGCGACTGAAGACACTGTAAAATATTATCAACGTTCTGTTAACTTTCCGCTTGTAAATGCTTTCGAAATATCTCACCGGATACACTAAAAGCTATATATGTGTTACAGATAGTTATTTCCAGGAGATATTGCTACGTCCACTTCACGAAGAAGAAGAATCGGACTATGGTCGGCAAGAATCATTACCACCTGTTGGTACATTTTTGTAGCAATATTCTTCGCCACATACGCCAATTTTCTTGCAATTGTGTTCAGTAAAACGCAACCCACAGGCGATTTACCATTTACGACGTTGAATCATTTATTTCAATGCGTTCAGAGTAAAAAGTGTGAACTAATAATGTATGATAATCTACTTGCAAGCTATAGGCATCATTCTGTCGGCAAACATCTTGACGATCATCCTAATATAATCAACGAAATCGGTGAAGATCACATGTACACTATTGTAGAAAATTCCAAACAAATGATCAGTATATTGCTTAACGAGAGTGAGGCGATGAAATTACATTCAGGATCTGCCCAGAAAACCCAACTATCAAATGAAGGAACTGCTAAGTATTATCGACAACTGGTCTCAAGCAAAAAGCACCGTTCAGACACTGTTTTCATTGGAGTAGACTTCGAATCAAGACATCATCAAATTATCAGCGAACATTCAAGCCTTGGTGTGTTGTCTCCAAACGATAATGCCGATATGCCTAAAATTTCGCACGTGTACTACTATAATCCGTACGGTGCTCCATCATGTGTTAGACACGCTGTCAATTTTGAATTCGAGCGTGGCTCACCGAATACGATGTACAAAAACCTGTTACGACAGTCGGGATTCGATACATTAATGGAAATACAACAACGTAATCGAAAACCACGCAAGATAAAGGGGCGTTACATTAATAATAAAAAGGGGTCGCTCACTAAATTATCAAAATCTGACCCAATTAATCTCAGTAAACGGTATGATAATAATAAAAATAAGAACAATATTAACAATAATAATAATAATAGAAATCCACTTTCGTGGAGTAAAATTAAAGATATTTTCTACATTTTAGGCGGTGGAATTGTCATTTCGATATCTATTGCAGTTTTTGAAAAATTCAGTGTTTGCTACGAAACATTAGAGCTAACCGATTTATAAATTTGTACGGAAATATCTTGAATTTTTGTGTTCATGTGATTTCATGTTCATTATAAACGAGGTGTCATGATCAGCTAAAAGTTTTGATCATAATGACTGACCAAAGTCAATCTGATGGGCGTTAGCTATATGCGAGTTGTGCCATTCTCAAAATGCTAAGCTTCGAACCTTAACCTAATCCAAAGGTTCCTTTCATTATGACCCTTGTACTAACCCACGCCACGAGTGCTATATTTTAAGCTGCCTTAGTTACGCTGTCTTATGGAGCATTATAATTTTTTTGGGCAGTTTTCTATACACATGATGGAGAAATTCGTTGAAATAGCAATCAAGGAATAGAATTCAATTTTCGCTGCTCATATTTTACTTGTCCTAAGAAGCATTATTAATTTCTCAGACCGTTTTCTAGGTTCCTGCAGGAGAAAATTGTTAGCTGTAAATTGTTTTTATAATTGTGAATATGCCGATTTTTACAGTACTCGTCTTTCATGTTAAATAAACAGCTATTCCATTGGTATTTGTGTATCCCTAACAATACACCACATTAAAAAACTAAAAAATCTTCTCATGAAAATAATTTTTGCTAATCATATGATATTAAATATAAATATTTTATGTTCGAAACATTTCTTTTAATAATCCAAAAATATAAAACAAAACAAAACAAAATGGTTAAATATTCTATTGGAATTGGAACTTTTAAGTATTTCCAAGTAGTCTATTGAAACGTAAATAAGTTATCGTTCAGTAAGCTGAACTATTATTTTAGATTAACAACACAGGGTGTTAGAAACTCAGGAAATATAAAGTCTGTTTTACGTCCCTGGCTCCAGAATGACAGAAAGAATTATTGTTATGATTGTCTTCGACATAATAACACAGACATATAATAGCATCGCCAAGGCACTGATTAATTATCAAAATCATAGTATTCCATACATGTTGACGCATCAAGGCCTCATGGGGTACGAGGATTCGAAGGAGGTCATCTCAGGAAGGGTAGAAAGCCTTGTGGGAGGTGCTCCAGAGGCGCTGTAACAACCTGACGAATTCCCACCCCCCCCCGCCAAAAAACCTCCTTCATATTTCCAATTTCGTCGCATTTATTGCCAATTTTCACTATGTTTTTGCTAATATGTGCCAAAATTTTGCAGAGCCTCGGGAGGGTATTCGAGTCGTCGCGGGGCGGGGGCGGGGGGATACCCTTGAACCCTTGCATTAGCATATTTGTTCGCATCGTTGCCATCATATTTTTCAATTCTGCACTTTCACGACGAATGGACATAATTAAAATATTCCCTGTTGTTGTTCTACGTGCCGTGAATACCAATCAAATTGTGAATAACTAACTCACTGCTTGGTCTGATTATACAAATGTCGCTTGATGCAAAACCATTCCATTTTCGTTTTGCCATTGCACTGCACAGACGAATACAAAACGAAACAAATATATGTTTATCATTATTTCAGTATTCTACATTGTCCGGAAAGGGGTCAGTTAAATACTTTGAAATGTCATGATAACATTATTCTTCGTAAAAAATAAAGAAAAATTTACCGCGCTCCAAATATCACGAAAGTGGAATCGTTGAAAACTTGCATTGAAATAGCATTCTGAACACCAATCTATACTTAATTTGTCGATAGGTACCGTAGGACTGCCTTCCAGAGGCAGTATTATTTATCGAGGAGATTGACTTTCATCGAACAGAAGCATACTATCCTATCATCCCCAAAATATATATAATATCCACTGTACTCATACGTTGAAAAATGGTTTTTAGCTTCGGGGAAATTTTAACGCAATTAACATAAGACTTGACTATACTTGGTGTATAACTTAATTGGTTGCTCCGACACCAAAAAAAAGCAAATATTACGGTAATAAGATCACATAAATATTCTGTAATAATAAAGAAAGTTTCAAAACTTCGAAATGACATCTTTAGCCAGTTCCTTCTTAAATCAAATCGTATCTTAGACAACCTTGAACAAACTTTTGCTTCAACGACAAATTGAACCTGGATTGATTGAGTGAGAGTATCGCATGCTAGCATCTATATAATTAGTGGTTGTTGGGCTCCTTAAGGCACCTTGTAAAGCGAACGATAACACACGTGCTACCACATGCCGAACGAAGAACCCGGCAATCAACTCGCCTCACAATGTTCACAGTGACAAATGTACCAATTTACGAACGGACAGGTTCAATAAAAACTAATAATTCAAAGCGCTGTTTTTACGTAGCAAAGACCGTTAAAGCTTGACAATTTGCGTAACAACTAAATCATAGCAGTCAAAAAGAAGATTTTAGGTTTCGACTTATCGGTATTACTTGTCTGGCAAGAGTTGTAGCAAAAAATGTTGGGTGTTCGCAAACGGCCAAAAGCAAAGGGTTTCCAATTTCTCTCAGATTTATGAAAATTTAAGCAAGAAATTATTGAAGCACGGCAGGCGTAAAGTTATGTGCTCTCTTAGATTCTTTTATCTAAACATACGAAAATCCATCTATCTGGTTTATATATGGTATGCGTGGCGCAGAGTATCAAGGAGCATTTTTAAACAGACGAGCGCTGTTTCTAAACACATTTTCTTTTACTTTGTGCAAAAAATTAGGGATTATATCTTTAACGATCTCAAATCAAGTTCATGTTGGAAGATTGGGACTACAAGAACAGTTATATTAACTTGTAATGAATGGGAAACACGCCAAATACGAAAAGACGCCTTACATGGCCAATGTCGCTATTTAAATATGGGAACTCGCTAACACTGTTGAAACGCATAATAAAATTGGTTAAACTCAAGCTGAGTGTCGTACGCTATATGCATATCGCGGAATAATAAACCTATGCCTGAAACTTAGCCTAACATAAAACCCTATATGAGACATATAGTAAGCTTAAGCCTTAGCCTAAGCTAAGACCCTGTATGAGATACATACTACACCTAAGACTAAGTCGGGGATAGGCGGTGCTAACACAGTGTTACATTTGTGTTTTTGGCTATTTGAATTTGTATTATTAGCTTGCTTCCGTTTAAAGAAGTGATAGATTTACCATAGTAGGCGTCTGTCCGTACTTTAGTGTCTCCCGCCTATAATTCGACGCCTGTGTCTCAGCAGCGTGAACAAGTTATACTATTTACAGTGACTGATCACGGAATATGCAGTGCTGTATGTGTTGTCACAGACGGTCTATTAATCGGGCTCAAATATCGAACGACAATTTATCTTTAGGATTTAAAGACCCAGTAATAACATATCCAACCGTGTAACAGTGTTTAATGTCACGCCTTTGAAATTTGGGCCTGTGTACCCACTAGGGGTCGGATAAATATCGTAAGAAGGAAAGAACAACTTAGTACAGGGATTTAGACATACTTAGACTTAGAATAACGTAGGGTGACTACATAGGTCTAAGGGTTAAATGAAAATTAAGAACGTGTCTTGCAAAATGCATTTTTCAGAAATGATTATTTTAAAAACTATCAATAATTCTTTCTTTCGAATCAACTTTTTGTTTTAAGCTTGTTAACTTGAATATTCTGATTTTATTGAGAGTTTGTAACTTTGCATAAAAATTCAGGTCAAGCTCAAAATCAGCTACATATGGACTACGTTTCTTTTGCAAATGGTTGATTCACGTGAAATGTATGATAATTTAGCTAGATCAAATCTGTGCTGAAATTTACTTGCAAACACTCTATAGGAAGGAAAACATTCCTGTGTTTCTCGAAGTCAATGGGAATTTTCTATAACTTTATACAACTTTCTGCGTTTTATGATGTAATTTATTCTCTAGTAACGTTGTTTGTCATCGTCGTATTCGGATGTTTGCAATGTGGTAGCAAAAAGAGAGCCACATCATCAGGTCTGTGTTGTCTTTGGTTTGGTTTCATTAAGTGCTTGGTTTTTCTAGCTTGGTTTCTATATGTCGGACTTTCTACAAAAACGACCGTGCTTTGAAATACCGTTATTATCCGCAAACGCCGTGACCCTAGTTATCGGGGCTGGCACAAAATTATAATGTTCTTACGTTTGTCGTGGCAGCTACGATACTCTGCCTGGCGAAGGAATGATAGTCCATATAACATATATTTTTAAATCAGTGCTTATATAAATGCTTATTTTGGATGACCACAATTTTGAAAGATTTCCATCTGCCTAACATAGATTAGGAATAGATATCAGCAAACCCACGACTACCAAGTTCTTTTAATAATGGCCTGTATTTAATACTAAACTGGATTACGTTTACACTTCGAATTCTTCACAAACATTTAGGCAAACTAAGAAACAGAGAACAGAAACAGA
>JASANE010000596.1:0-12658 GCA_030248225.1 Trileptium ribeirensis
TGATGAATTTCACCACAAACAGAACCAACAACATACGTTATCGGAATATTTTTCGTTCTTTCTGTGTCTCCCGGGCTCATTCAAAATACATTTTGACCCAACGTTGCAACGCTACATTATATGCAGATACACAGCGGAATGAATTGCTCTATAATATGAGCCCAAAATCAACCATAGATGACAGGCTATCGGCTATCGAGATATTGCCGATTTTGTGAATTACAGGTATTAATGCCTTTTAAAACGCCTTTAGACTCTGAATCCGGAACCAAAAGTCACATCGCGCGAAAGTTTAATATATTGTGTAAACAAGATATAACTTATTTGGCTCACTATCTGCACCGGTTGTTGAGATACTGCCAATAATATGTATTGTGTTTTGATTCAAGCTGAACCCATTCGGCTTTCTTATAAGGCGAAACTGTTTGGAATCCATTTTCTCGTGTAAAGGGCACAAAAAGATGTTTCAAGATTTCGAATGAGTTATGGCACACTTAAATTGTCCCAGGTAATCCTGAGTTATGCGTGTCGTACGAAACGAACATCGACGAAATTTGCCACTCGGGCCATTGAGAATTCTTCGCTACGCTTGTTTTACCTACTATTATAAAATTACATATATGCACCATTAAACATATAAATATCTTGTTTTGAACAGAAAAAGATAAAAAATTTTTATATGTTTGTATTTTTAGCTTTTGAGTGAAAGCTAAAAGAACCGTTTAAATAAATGAGAAACATTTGAGCTTACTAAATTACTAGAGTTCTTCAAAGGTAGACTTTCAGGTAAATATTTAAATAGGTTGCCAAGAATTTTTATATTTTAATAGCCTTAATTGGTGTTATTTTAATTGGTATTCATTCTGAAATCTGAGTGTGGCAATAGCATAAGTTTACACATTTCATTAACAATAATGGCTTTGCAAATGGATCGCTTAAAATTCAGCTCGTGTTGCCGAGCCGCAAATCGCAGTCGAGGAAACAAGTTTTCATCAGTGTGGCTCACACATCGCACAAATTATGTTTACCGATGTGGGTGTGTTTTGGCAGAGGCGGATCCAGAAGAGGAGCGGGGGACACCTCCATCATCGAGCGTTGACGCCTTGTTAAATCGTCTACAAGGGCGCACGAGACACCACAAGTACATAGGTCTATGGAGAGGATCAGTCCGAATTCCGCTCTTCCCATGAAAAGTTCCCGGGTTGCCGCCCCCCCCCCTTCACAAATTTCTGTATTCGCCGCTGTGTTTTGGGTGCACGCTCACAATAATTACTGCATGCACATTAATTGGTGACTGTATAATGACATAACGTAATATGTGCAATGGTTGTTGTTACACACAACAATGATATCTTGCGAATTCAAGCGAAAACGCAATATTCCTCCATTTTAAAATGTACTGACATAAGATAAGATTGTTAGCGATAATTGCCTGCTGGTAAAACTTAATCGTCACTTCTACATTTGATATATGCACTCCATATGCACTGTGTTGTCGAGAACATTATACCAACATTTTACCAAAAACACCAAAAACACTCCGGCATGAAGGGACGCGTTCACTTAGAAAGATGTGTGGGGATGAACTTTCAGGTCGTCCCCACAAACGTCCCAAATCGATCAATCACATGTTTGTATATGGAAATGTCTGGAAGGACAGTATGCAGGTCGATCCCTCAAAAATCTTTCAAGCAGGTCAGTCATGTACATATAGAAATACAGAAATATCTATGGATTCTCTTAGGAAAATACCGAGTTGGCAATTATAAGTTTCAAAATTTGTTCTCCGCACGGCACCCCACCCACTCCAAAAAAGACCGTTTACTAAATTTCATTTTGTAGTGCGTTTATTCGACGACTGTGTAAACATACACGAAGATTATTGACATCAATGTTTTCAGAATTCACTAATAGTGATATTCGAATTAGAGCAGCTTCAAGACATAATGATTGGATTTCGCGCCTATTTCTGTTTTTTAAATAAAGAGAAGCTATGAAATTGTAGCAAGAAATTGTTTAATTAGTTTGCGACAAATTAATTTGCATTATTATTTAACTAATGCTCCGTCTACGTTACCAGATACAGGCACTATCATTGTCAAGTGGGCCTTTTGGGGGGTATCACCCCGTGCAGTATCCGTGTGCGTGCTCCCTGAGCTTTGACATAAATCTGAATTTCACGTTTATCCATGAAGCGTGCGTTCAAACTTTGCTCCCCTTACATATTCAGTGCCCTCTGTGCAGAATTCACGGCTACGCTGGAGGATACAAGCGATACTTTGAAATGTTCGTTTTCTCAAAATAGCCTTTTGGTACATGGAACATACAAAAGTGTAATTTGTGTTTCTTTCAGCAAAGATTGAATATCAGGCTTTACGTAACGCACTGAAAACAATTGTGCGTGTAACTGCTCGTCTTTACGGTTTGTGTTGGCATGGATGTGTTGAAAACGATGCTATTTGGACGTTTTATGTGTTTATGGCGTAGTACTACTATCTAACTCCGTATAAGTCCGACATCTAAATATGATGTTTGCACGCGGTGAACCAAACTTCAAAAGATCGGGTCCACTGTGCCGAAAGCCAATAAAATTGTGTTTGGCCACTGAAGCATCGCAAGATGTGGAACAGGTCGGTTATTGAAATTTACTTGATTCTTTACCCATCACTTAATTTTTCACGTTCGTGAGAATAAGTGGGATGGGTTGGCAACCTCAGCCTCCTTTTTGCGACGCACCTCTTAAAACCTTTTGGGTATTTTTTAATGATTACAGATCATATGCAGCGCATTTATATAAGCAGTATGAAGAGTTCTTGATGGCTTCTAGAGAATTTACACCCGCCGCCATCATATTACAAACTTGTGAGGTATGAATCTCTCCATTTCGTTTCATATTCCGAGAAGATGGACTCTCACTTTATAGAAGTATTTGTAAGCCAGCTAAACGTTTTATAGCTTGGACGAAATGGATCGTTTAAGATTTCTAGGGTCTGCATAGTATGTCGCATAATGGCACCAGGGGCTATCCAGTATTTAGCAGTGTGACCCACTTCCATACAAAATATGTTAACTGGAGTTTACTATATTAAGTTTTACGTAGTGGGGATCCAAGCACACGCAATATCAAAGGTATGCAATGCTAACAGTGAGCCCAAATTCCTTAAACACCACCACAAGGTGGGTGTGATAATGTTGTTGGGAAACAGTGTACAATTCCTTGTAATTCCTAGCCATGCTGTAACTCATAACCTATATTTCGCTAAATAGATTTCTACCAAATTTTTTGTTACAATGTTAAAAATTAAAACTATGTGCCCTTTAAAGTCTTAGTCCTTTTATGGATTAAGGTGCAGTGGGACGGCGTGTTATTTTTATCCGATTGAACAAGTGGAAATTGAACGTACACTGCAGCTCGCTCAATGAGTTCAACCACCACCATAACCCCCATAGTTTGTGGAAAATATTAACGTTGTGACCTCTCGAATTTATCAAAAATCAGATATCAACTATATTACACATTTCGTTAGGAAGAGCGCACCACAGCTTAAGGTGCCACCACCGTAACACCTTAATGTTAACCCGTCCAAATTGTTCTGCGCGTCATGATATCGTTATGAACTATTCAACTTCCAGTAGCAGCTGTTATTTTTGGTTTTTGTTCCAGCAAAAAAAATGAACACATACCGCATAAAACCTATTTAACTTTATCATATTGAACTGAGGCAGCGCCAATATCAAACGGGAGGGCCCACCAATATCAAACTGGAGGGGTCCCACTATCAAACTGGAACTGGGCACCAATATTCAACTGGATGGAGCACCAATTTCAAACTGTACAAGGCACCACAATCAAACTGGAGGTGGTGCCAATATCAAATCGGAAAGGACCATCATCAAACTGTAGGGGAACACCAATATCAAACTGGAGGTGGGAACCAATATCCAACTGGAGGAGGGCAGCAATATAAAACTGGAGGTGTGCACCAATATTAAACTGGAGGGCATACCATTATCAAACTGGATGGACCATCAATAACGAACTGGAGGGGCACCAATGTCAAACTAGCGGGGGCAGAAATGTCAAGCTGGAGAGGCTCCGCTATCAAACTGGAAGGGGCACCAATATCAACTTGGGGTGGGCACCATATCAAATTCGAGGAAGCACCAATATCAAACTGTAGGGGGCACCAATATCAATCTGTAGGGGGCACCAATATCAATCTGTAGGGGGCACCAATATGAAACTGGAGCTGGGCACCAATATCAAACTTGAGTGGGGTAGCCAACATCAAACTGGGAAGGGCACCAATGTCAAACAGGAGGGGGCACCACTATCAAACTGGAGGGTGCACCAATATCAGATTGTAGGGGGCACTAATTATCAAACTGGAGAGGGCACCAGTGTCAAACTGATGGGGCATACCAAAGTTAAACTAGAGGGGGACACCACTATCAAACTGGAGGTGACGCCAATATCAAACAGGAGGAGGCGCCAATATCAAATAGGAGGGCGCACAGATGTCAAACTAGATGTGGACCAAACTTGAGGGGCGTATCAATATCAAACTGGAGGGAGGCACCAATATCAAACTGGGGAGGGAACAATATCAAACTGGAGGTGGGTTGTACCAATATCAAACAGGAGGGTTGTACCAATATCAAACTGGAGGTGGGCCCAATATCAAACTGGACAGAGGCACCAATATCAAACCGCAAAAGAGTTTCGTAGAATTTTTGTACCATTGTTACATACGATATGTCGTATGTAACATTGGTTACGTACGACATGTCGTATGTAACATTGGTTACGTACGACATGTCGTATGTAACATTGGTTACGTACGACATGTCGTATGTAACATTGGTTACGTACGACATGTCGTATGTAACAAAAATTCTCGAGTAGATGGGCGCATTATTCTGTGAATCAGCAAAAATCAAGATTTATTCACGGTCAAGATTTATTCAGGTTTTGTTTGATAATTTGACATATAAATTACTTGTATTATCAAATTCCTGTTGCTACCAACAACTCTTGGGTTGGAAACGAATCTGTGAAAGGGTCCCGTCATAAAGGAATGTCGCCAATTAGGGTAGCATTTGGTAAAAACCGACACTTCTTCCAATTTTATTCGAGAAGCCCGGCAACTTTAAAATTTGAAACCAGTTGAGTTTAATGGTTACGCTATTATTATACAAAATGAAAAAAAAATGTCATGTACAATGTATCGACAACAACAACAGGAAGCTGCAGTAAAAATATTACGTGTAAACCGGAATTTTTTTATGAGAAACAACACCACCATAATATGTATTCGAAATATTGAAACATCTTTTTGTACCCTTTACACGAGAAAATGGATTCAAACAGTTTCGGCTTATAAAAAAGCCGAATGGGTTCAGCTAAAATCAAAACACAATACATATTATTGGCAGTATCTCAACAGACAGGTACAGATAGTGAGCCAAATGAGTTATATCTTTTGTTTACACAAATTGTATTTAAACTTTCGCACGATGTAGCTTTTGGTTACGGATTAAGAATCTAAAGGCGTTTTAAAAGGCATTAATACCTGTAATTCACAAAATCGGCAATATCTGGATAGCAAATAGCCATCTGTAGTATGTTGATTTTGCTACATAGCCTTAAGAGCAATTCATTCCGCTGTGTATCTGCATATAATGTAGCGTTGCAACGTTGGGTCAAAATGTATTTTGAATGAGCCCGGGAGACACAGAAAGAACGAAAAATATTCCGATAACGTATGTTGTTGGTTCTGTTTGTGGTGAAATTCATCAGCTATGCAGTTTATAGCGTACCGCTGTTGTAATTTAAACTGCAGGGTTAGGTCAAATGGGTATTTTGAATAAATGATACAAACTGAAGGGGACACCAATATCAAACTGGAGGGAGCACCAATATCAAACTGGAGGCGGCACCAATATCAAACAGGAAGGGGAACCAATATCAAACTTGAGGGGGGATACCAATATAAAACAGGTGGGGAGCACCAATATCAAACTGGATGGGGGCACCAATATAAAACTGGAGGGGGCACCAATATCAAACGGGAGGGGGGCACCAATATCAAACTGGAGCTGGGCATCACTATCAAACTGGAGGGCTGGCACCACTACTAAGCCAGCTTTTAAAAAGCTCCATTGGACCCGAAATACGCCAAAACTATCGTACATATCTTTATAACCGATCAAAATATACTGGCACTATTATGTTCATTTCGTAGAGTTCTATGTACCAGTGATGTCGTATGTAACATTGGTTACGTACGACATGTATGTAACATTGGTTACGTACGACATGTCGTATGTAACATTGGTTACGTACGACATGTCGTATGTAACATTGGTTACGTACGACATGTCGTATGTAACATTGGTTACGTACGACATGTCGTATGTAACATTGGTTACGTACGACATGTCGTATGTAACATTGGCTACGTACGAAATGTCGTATGTAACACTAGTTACATACAACATGTCGTATGTAACACTGGTTACGTACGACATGTCGTATGTAACAAAAGTTTTCGAGTAGATAGGCGCATTATTCTGTGAATCAGCAATTTCTAGCTGTTTTTATCGAAATGTAGAAAACTGTTCTTGAACTAATTGAATATTTGAAAAATAATTATTTGGGTCCCTTTTCTCGAAATCGTAACTCAACTGATCCGGGATTCGTGACCTCTATTTGTTGAAACACTGCGGAATTGCAGATGGCCACATTTTTGCAATTTTAATTCCTGTGCTTTTTGAACGGCCGAATTTGATTACCACTATACTTATATTGATTGATAAAAGTTTTTTATTTATCCATTCTTTAGATACTTCGTAACTTGCTTTTCGTTAAAAGCCCAATATCGGATGCCGATCAAATTAGAACGTTGTCATGTAAAGTAAGTAGCAATAGTTCACATTATTTTGTTTTCGTCCTATCGATTTGTTGATTTTGAAGTTTTTAACTATTAACTGGTTTAAGTCAAACTCATTAAGTATAATATCTGCCATTTGTATTTTGCAACATTGTATATATACTTCACCCCAGTGCAATACTGAAGGCTATCGGATTACTTGGTTACAAGCGGCTTATGCAAACCACCAAGCTATCTAATACCTATTGCTCGGTTAAAGAACCTAACAAAGCGAACGAATAACAGCGCACGTTGCAAACATACGCCACACGACAAGCTCAGTTAACACAACATGTTGCAATATGCGCTGATACCGATGATGTGATATTCACATATAGCATATATCGACGTATTCTATCGAGACTGGCTGAGGACGCAAAAGGCGTACGCGTATTTATTCTTCACTACGCGGTATGGCGCCCCCATTGTTCATCGTCCCAAAATTTCTAATTTTATTGTGATGTCTTGGGAGGCTGATAGCTTGCACTTGGGGGTTTTCGGGCATGGGAAATTTATTGGCGGTGTTATTTTGTTGTAACTTGTGTGGTATTGTGTAATATCCACACATAGTATATAGACGTATTCTATCGAGAGCTGATTGGCTGGAACAAAACTAGAACACGGACAAAATTTTGAATTTATCGAACATCGAATGAATTTCGAGCGAACATCGAACGAACAGCACTCATTTCTGGCGAGTACTCTATGCTCTATGTGGAACACGATCGAGTATGTTGTAATTTCATTTAGGCGATCGACGGTCTCGCTCGATGTCAAATTGTTCGGCAAATAATCAGCAAAATGCCTCTAATTGCTAGCAATCAGTTGCACAGTAAGTGTTTTATTCTGGGCTCTCCAAATTGGGGGGGCGGCGTTTTTCGGTTCCTCCTCGTACAAAACAGGTGCCCCCTGGGAAAATTTTGGGCTCCCGAAGGTTCAGTGCCTCTTGGTAAATTTTTTTGTTTCCCATCTGTCCAAAGTACACAAAATTTATACTTGAATTTCGTTTCAAAGCCAAGAATTTCGTTAATTTTGTCAAAATTTGCTGCTTTAAAATCTTTTTTTTTTCTCCATCAAAAGCGTTTTGACAGTGCTTTCGACACGATTTTTAACCTTTTTCTCATGGCGAATTCGTGCGCTCCCCGGTTCGGAACCAGCCCCTCCCGGCTCATACCCTCTGACAAAAATTTCAGCGAATAGAGAGCCCACTAATTAACGGTACTGCCACAACAATGTGCACATCAGATAAGCCTGGCATTATCCATACAGGAGCTGCAGTTATAATAATTAGTGCCTTAACGTCTTTGAGAAAAATAATTGCAGCAGAACGTTTGGTATTGAGCTGTGAAGATTATTAATGATAGGACATGTTATACACAAACGCCACGTCGTATAATTCGTGCCTTTTTACACTAATTGTAAATTATTATGTTATTCGATTTCAAATTTGTGTTTGAAACGGAACAAGTGCCTTTCCCATGATCTGTTGTTTCGGTTAAGTTTGCGACATTTATTTGTAGTCTGAGGCGACTAATAAATAACCGGGTGAATAGATTTTACGAAAATTATTTATGAAATGTGTAATTTTGTTCACCTCCAATTGTATCATCAAATTCTAGCGTCACTATCTTCTGGCTGAAAATTTAAAAAACGAACGCCAATTTAGAAGTTTTGGTCATTCGATATCCTATAATTTTAATATATAGACACTTCTCGGAGCAAAAAATGCAGACAAGTGCACATTATTGAATTCTAGTTATAGCTTCGCTATAAGACATTGTTTGCAAGAGCAACCGTTTTCGAAGTATTAACCAAAGGTTAAAATCCTCCAATTTGCCCGCTCACTTTTTATAATTTCTTACGTTTACTAGTTTGATATGTTGTTCTTCCAATTTAGTACATTGGTCAATTTTTGCAGTGAAAATGTCAAACAGCGTAATATTTTGATTTAGTTGCATGAGCCTAGAATGTTGGAATGACTATAAAACGTTTCCAACGTGTTTCCAACTGCCGTTGTGCGTTTTGCACCAAATTCGAGGAAAGTACACAATTTTTTACGAAGTCCACAGCTTTCTATGGCTTTTCTACTGGTTCATACGTTTTTTCTTTATATTAATTTCTTCATATTTGTGATGATTTTTGGTCAAATTGTGAGGTATTCAGGCACCAACCATAAATTCAGGTCCATATTTGTAACATATGTCAATGAATATTTAATTGTAGCATTAAGTTTGGGGCTCAAAACTTGAATCACCATTCACTTCACGTGAAGCTTAGTAGTCAATATATGTCCGAGGGCGACTAAGTATGTTGGTCGGCCGCCCGGTTCGTCAACGGGGGGGGGCAGGATCCCGCGAACCGGCGGAGACCCAGTATGGGAACTGCTCACCCTCCGCTACCAACCATTGTGAAGCCAGTTTATAGAAAAGAAGGATAACCCGTTATATCATGTTGCCGCAACGGCACGTTCCACTATTTGTTTGTTTTACTACTTTTGGCTGTGTCCACGCTGCTGCTTGCGGCGCGGACGGTCCAATCGAAATTCTATTCGTTTCCGAATTACACCTTGTCGCGGTTAATAAATTGAAAATTTATTACATAGCTATCTGTTAAGATCCGTAATTCTTTATGGTCTTGTTTATCTTTTTATGTATCGTTAATGTATAGTAGTTTTCACAGTAGTTGGGAGTTCGCCGACAGAGGCGATAAATATTTAATACATGACACGAATATGTCGTAATTATTGCATTTTACGTTACTATTTTAGCGCTAATGCAGGAGCCGGTTTTACAAGACAAACGGAAAATTCATTTGGAATTTTGCAGCTACGCTAGGCATTTGATTGAATGCATTACCGGACGACCATTCGCCGAAAGTTGTGATATAGAACGCTTATATAAAGTGAGCCGTTGACATGTGTATTTAGTGTTGACATTTCATTTATTGTTTTAAACATACATCAGTAAATGCCAAGATTACAATGTAAAAATTTTATGGAAGAGTATAAAATCGGTTTAAACGCCCTGAATAACCTTGAGTGGGTAGATTTTTCTTATCACCTTGATGGTAGCAATCCATCTTGCCCAAACTGTCTCGAAAATACCCGGGGGAACCGAACTGGAGGCTGGGCGGCACAAGATGAAACTGGGGACACTTGGGGGCGAAAAATTCGGTTTTCTTTATGGGGCGAGAAATTGAATGAACAAGAAAAACGTGAAAATAGAATAAACAGTTTATTCGCAGTAAATATACAATAATCAAATTATAAAGTGAAACCTTATCCACCAACAGCAATTTTAACCGTTTAACACCGGAATTTATTTTGTGTCTTGCGATGTTTGACAAAATGTAGTCAGTACCAGGGATCAAACTCGGGTTGTAGGGGCGAGAGCGGTATACTCAAACGACTGACCTATGTAAAAGCTGTTGCTCGGTACATTAAGGAACCTCGTTAAGTAAGCGGAAAACAACGCCCGTGCAAACAGGGATTATATGACAAAGTAATTTGAAACAACAGCTTTCAATGTGAGCTGTCAACATTTGTGTACAGTGGGCGTTAACTGTTAATGGTTTTAAGCCCCGAGACGCCAAAACCTAGGAATTGTTTAAGTTCAATAACAGAGCTGGTATATTTTGCTTTTCCGAGAAAAAATGGCTTATTATTTGGTTGTGCCGAAAGGTACCTAGAGGCGGGGTGTGGTGCATTGGGGAGGCAAAGAACTTGGTGGCACCTAGGAAGAGGCCGAAATACCTGGTGGGCCCATAGCCACCTCCGTGGGAAAGCCAGGCAAATAACCTTGGGAGTACGACCCTGCCATCCATGGGTGGCAACTCGAAAAACGAACACATTATCGGATATAGCAAAGTATATACATCAGTACGATGTAGTTTTGTAATCTACAAAATTTTCTCATGAGGGATAATACGAACTTATTATTAAGGTTTGTTTTAGTGAAATTGTGCAGGCTATTTTGTGCGAAGTTATAGCGAAAACAGTTTACTTCCTTCAAGCCATAATGTGTAATGATAAATGCTAATATTTCTACTACATCAGATTAGCTATTATATTATTATTTGGCAAACACATTGGCAGGAGACTCTTATGTATAACAAAAAAGATGCTAAATTTTGTTACGGTTGTTTAAGGTTGTAGTAAATTTAAGTTGGGTTATTTTAAATTCAAATTTTTGGAGTTTCATATTTGCTTTGACGTTGTCGTGCTTTATTGTTCCAATTAACAAGCAGGTGACCGATTATACGGTCGATGTTATATATTTTCCCAAAATTTTCGGAGTTGCCCCATCGCTGATTCATTTCCGACTTCGAGGTTTTGCGTTTGACAACAACAAAATGCAATCCTGAAGGCGCAGCGACTTCTTGCAATTTTAAGCAGCTTTAGCTCAAGTAAAATGCTTTTTGTCAATATACGTATAAAATTTTATTTATTTAGCAGCACAATTGGGTCTTCCTTCCTCGTGGTGCTGCTTTGTGATTCCTATTTGTGTCAACCCGTTAGAATCCCGAAGCTCCCGAATATTGCTGTGCTGTGGAACGTGGTTGTGCCGTATAACAATATTCTCGCCATAGATTGGAAGCCGTTATACTAATAATCGCGCATCATACAAGTGTGAAAAAATATCCCATGTAAAATCTTGGCAATGCTCTATTTTGAACAACAGTACTTACAGAATTACTGTCAATATAATTGTCGCTGTTTTTGTAACGTTGCTCTTTCTCGTTTTTCTTACCCTACTAAAAGTTCTCAGACTAATCTAGTTTATTTTCTATTTTTCAGGCGAGTATTGTTGCTCAGACGAAGATTTTTTACAACAAACGAGAATTATTACAGCTAATCTTTCAATATCTTGCCAAACACGGTACGTATTAACTATTATCTTACAAGATGGTGAAACGGAGCGAGCGTGGTTTCATTTCTAATTTATTTTGTTTCATCACATGTTATAGCTGTGTTAGATGTACATACCACCTTAAAACATCTTGAACCTTGAATCCATTGAGAATCCTTTATGTTTATGATTATGTTTTCTGTGTTTGTATTTATAGCAAAAGTACAAATACGCAGTATGGCGAAGAATAATAAGTTCGCAAAATATTTGATGGTTCGATGCATTGATTCGATTAAGTAAAATCAAGACGATATATTTTGTTTTCTACACAATAATTGATCCTAGTACCAGCACGCGAAACGAAACGAAAATTTATAACTGACTAGCTACATAAGCTTTCTATTTGATCGCTTATAGTTGTATAGTGACGGATTGTGTAATGCATAATACGTGTAAGCGGTTGATTAGGCTTAGATGTCATTTTAAATTCACCCAACTTGTCTTATAACACATATTACATACAAACCTGTGCGCTGAAATGTCTGAACACAATATTGGCTATATTATTCATTTGTAGTATCTAGTCTTGCTTCAATAAATATGTACGAACAGTTGTTTTGTTTATATTCGTTCAAACTCGTGCTATCGTGCTCATTTGTATTCCTAAGAACTCTGCGTACAAATCTAACTTATCGTTTGCCTATCCTACAACTGTTATATTGTTATAATATGACTTCTTCATTCGGTGGAATTTTTGCTAGGGGTCCCCCTGGTTCGGAACCGAGGGCACGGATTTTGCCAAGGGAAATAAACTGCCCTCTTGTTTTGAACTCGGGGTCGAAGTGGAGGCACCTATACGTCAGTATATGAACCAATGAA